>JAOBRC010308906.1:0-13343 GCA_027575255.1 Scolionema suvaense
TTTTCTTACGTATAAACTTTATATATCAATGAAATATACACTAGATTACATGTAAATATCATCGTAAACATCATCTTCATGTTTCCATATACTTACAAGAAATAAAAGTCCCCAAAATGGAGTAATAATGTAGTGATGGTCGTAGTTTTACATGTGCTAGTAAGTGTATGTCTAATAAACGCCCCTTCTAGAGGGGGGCTTCTACTCGAGGGCGGGCGTTTATTGAAAAGTATCCGGAAAAAGGGGGCGTTCATTCGAGGGGGCGTTTAAAAGAAGGGGGCGTTTAATCGAAGCATTACGGTATACTACTTTGCAAAGTAGAAGAAACCTCCGAGGAATAATTTAACACTTCGGCCTGCATCCGGAAATAAAGCATGAAGTCAATTTTTTCAATAATTTTTTCAAAAAACGGATAGATATAAAACACAATCGTGGGTCAATTGAAGAACAGGATTATCCTATGTGAGACGCGACGACACAAACGAAGAAATTAAACACATTAACGAGGAACTACTGGAACATGTCGTCTGCCACTGCTAATAACTTATCCTTCACAAGAAACAGAGAACATCATTCCAAAAAGTACAACTCTAAGATCAACAAGAACTGCAGTGCATACTAAATAAATAAATAAATAAATAAATAAATAAATAAATAAACAATAAATAAAACATTAAATGTGTAACTTCCTGATTGAGAACTCTCAACATACTAAATTCACAATAACTACCCATTTTTTCGCAAAATACAGTCACGATAACATAAAATGCATAAAACCAGAACATCACAATCAATACTTCCCAATGTATATAACTCCTACCTAAAGGGGTCGCGATTCGTCGTTTTTTCTTTTTTTATCTTCACTATCTACAATTGCAATGATTTCTATAAATGATCGCAAATGTTGCCTGGTCGTGATCAAAATTTACTATCTACAATTGCAATGATTTCTATAAATGATCGCAAACGTTGCCTGGTCGTGATCGAAATTTACTATCTACAATTGCAATGATTTCGATAAATGATCGCAAATGTTGCCTGGACGTGATCGAAATTTACTATCTACAATTGTAATGATTTCTATAAATGATCGCAAATGTTGCCTGGTCGTGATCGAAATTTACTATCTACAATTGCAATGATTTCTATAAATGATCGCAAATGTTGCCTGGTCGTGATCGAAACTTAGTATCTACAATTGCAATGATTTCTATAAATGATCGCAAATGTTGCCTGGTCTTGATCGAAATTTACTATCTACAATTGTAATGATTTCTAAAAATGATCGCAAATGTTGCCTGGTTGTGATCGAAATTTACTATCTACAATTGCAATGATTTCTATAAATGATCGCAAATGTTGCCTGGTCTTGATCGAAATTTACTATCTACAATTGCAATGATTTCTATAAATGATCGCAAATGTTGCCTGGTCGTGATCGAAATTTACTATCTACAATTGTAATGATTTCTATAAATGATCGCAAATGTTGCCTGGTCTTGATCGAAATTTACTATCTACAATTGCAATGATTTCTATAAATGATCGCAAATGTTGTCTGGTCTTGATCGAAATTTACTATCTACAATTGTAATGATTTCTATAAATGATCGCAAATGTTGCCTGGTCGTGATCGAAATTTACTATCTACAATTGTAATGATTTCTAAAAATGATCGCAAATGTTGTCTGGTCGTGATCAAAATTTACACTTCTTAGGATCACAACATTTTAATCAAAATACTATGTACCTAATATCACACTTTTCCGCAGACGCGAGGAAAATCACGAAAACGCAGGATCGCAGTGTTAACCAAGTACTGCATCTTCAGATTGATCAAGAGTTTACCTTGCATTAGCTATAAACGGACAGTCAGTCGAATTCAGAAAATTTCATAAAAAGTTGGACATTGCAGACATGACAAACCTTTTAAAACTTCCATGAAAACGTTCCACAGGATGATAACTGGGCACGCCCCTTAAAACCTCTTCTATCTTCTACTCTATCTCTAACAAACAAAATCCTCTGCCAAAATAAAAATGTTTCGAAAAATGTACAACTGCAACAAAACTGCATTAAAAGTTCAAATAACACGTAACATGTATTAGCGACTGAAAATAAAAATCTGTTAATACAGATACTTAAAATAAAACTCCTTCAACACTTACAACTTCGGCTTCCTTGTCTCATTCAATCGTACTGGTTGAGTTATATCAGCAGACACACGGCACAAAAAAGAAAGGTTGCTGCATGTGAATAAAACATATTGGGTTTTTTGGGTTTTTTGCTTATTCGTGACTGCAAACTAAATAGCACATATCATAGCAAGCAAGTCAAAAATACGAAGGACATTGGAATGAAACAGGTCAAACCGTAGTATTAAGCAACTCACCAATTCAATAGGAACTGGCGCGAACCATTAATAAACCGATTCGATTGTCAGGGCATTAACAAACCGATTCGATTGTCAGGGCATTAACAAACCGAAACATAGAAAAACAGGCATAGCGAATCCGAAGCCAAACATGAAAATTCAAAGAGGGGAACGACGAATGTAAGTTCAAACTGATCCATATAATCAACTGACGATAGGCGTTTCTGATAGAAGGCTATAATGGTCCTAACGTGCAACCATGTGACTATAGTCACAACCGTAGGGCACTGTAAGACGATACGATGATAGACTGCTTCTTGTAACCTCGTAGAAAAATTATCTCCATGTTGACGCTAAAAAATCTCCACAAATAAAGCAGTTGCAACACTGTCATGAACGTTTTCTCATTGTTGAAGAGCACTTCTCGCATCAACTGACTCCGGAGGTTGTAAGCCTGTGTACAGTGTCAATGCTACATTCCGATTCAAGCTAAACGCAGGATGCACAATATCCACAGATTGCAGACTGGGAAATTCAACAGGACCACGCCTTTCTCCGTTGCAGTAGAATGTGATTAAGCAGCGATCCAAATCTAATAGAAGACCCATGGTCGAGCCTTTGGAGATGCCACCTTCAAATCTGAACAAATGCTCATTATTATGCTGGAACCAACTTCGTGTACTGTCCACATATATTGACCAAGCTTTATCATCCTTGCCAAGGATGGCATCTAGCGTGCAGTCCTCCATCGCCACTCCAATGGCTGGATCTGGGTTTCCTGCAAAAGAATGAAAAATACAATAAAGACCATCCTTCAACATCAACTCCAACTAATAAGTCACACAAAACGCGTTTTAATGATATACGGAAAACAACAGATTTCTGATACATAAAGTCACACGCAACACATTTCTATCAGCTACGTACAAATATTTATCGAATGCTTAAGCACATAATATTTACCATTGATTTATCATGCATCATTGCCATCATAATCATCATCAATTCTTTATTCACAGCTGGCTTTGTAAAACAGTCAAAAAGTTACAATTAGCGCAGTTGAACCAAAAAATCGCTTACAAAAATGAAATATTAAAAAAAAAAACGCACAACGGAACTATATTTATGCCAACAAAATGTTATAAACAAATGAAATATTTATATATCTTAATAAAAAACCAGACTGAGAAATATGCATTTTGCGTAACCTGCAGGGGTAATTGTCAGGTTTTGACTGTTTCATTTTCGACTTAACCTCGTCTATATTTATCGAATTTCATCATTTTAAAGTATGTCCCAGACTACAGGACCAAAGCATCGACGAGATTCAGATCCGCCATGTGTAGTACAAACAGTAAATTGAAACCTTTCCATTCGACTTCGTAAGTTAGAAGCACGGGGGGTACTCGACTTGTAGCGTGACGGGGACGTGCGGCTTCCAAATCGAAAATCGACCCATGTTTACTGAAGCATCGTGAAGTACTAACTAGCTGTTACACCATCAGTCTTGGCGCCGCAGGCAAAATTTTGGTAAATTATGAGTGTAAATTGCCGAAAATTGCCTTTCTACTAAAAAAAAATGCCTTCTTTATTGGTTTGAAGGTAATTCTATGCAAGATGAGACAAAAAATAGACCCATGTTAGGGAATTTTAGTGGGTCGTACCGATCCTTAATGGCCGCACGTCCCCGTATGCCATATACGTTAAGTGACCCCCCTCCGGGTTAGAAGGGTCTTCCAAGAGGTAAAAACGTCTCTCGATGGTGCTACGCCAAGCTTTATTTTAAACTTTTCTATTAGCTAAGCATTTCAAGTGCCTATGGTCCATTCTCTCAGATGCAAACTGAAATGCATAAGGAATTCGGGAAAGTGACTTGAGAACCTGAATCACAATGATGGAAAAATCTTTCAGCATATTTGTCTTTTTAAATTTTGCTCTTTTATATTTTCTCTACGCATAAAAAAGCATATTTATTACCAAAAGAAGTTGAACATGTTAACCACAAAAGCGAAAACATAGGCACACGGTTCATGAAATTAGAAAAGCTGGAAAAGATAGGTGTTTTCAGATATAAACCTATTTACAGGAATTTCCTTGATTTCGATCAAAACCATTGCCAGACGTAATAGAAGAAAAATATAAGGGGCCATTCTACGCTCTTTTACACACAGAAACAGCGAACTGTTCCCCAGCAAAATCGCCATGCCCATAGTATCGCACAAAGTATCAACTCCACCTAATTTTGGCCATCCCCCCAGACTAGAAGACTCCCCTGTCCGCCTAACTTTTGAAATATACCTGACCCCACTCCCCACATAGGTCGAAATGACTCGATAATATATTGTTCTTTCCGTGGTCATGGTCTCTACTCTACCTGAATGCTATTAAGGTAAAAGATTGACACAGCACAAATTTTGATATGCTTTGCTGGCCACAATTTTAGCAAGCTTGCGCATAAGATCAACGACAAACATTAAAAAACGCTGACGAACGATTCTTGAAAAATTTTTTAGTTAAAAACCTCACGAAGAGCCATTTGTGGGTGTAAATTGACACCACAAACCCAACAACATTTTCCCTGACATGGCACATGATTCATAACATAATATGTGTTGTCTCTCCAGAAGCAATTTTGGCAGAAAACTAGGGAAGCTTTCTAGAGATAGCTTAGGAACAATAAAATACCAGTTTAGGACACAAATTGTGAAGCCTAAGACACGTTTGGCAAGATTCACAATAAAAGTAATCTTGAACCTAAGATTTACACCAAACAATACACAAAACTGATGAAATGATCTTGAACTATTATGAAAGAGCCCTGAAAATAGCCAATTTTAGATGCAAATTGCAACCCGCAAGCCGAACGAGATTTTCTCAGACAGGATGCATACTTCGTAATATGCCTAATCTTCATAACATGTGTAATGTTGCCCAAAAAATTCACCCCAAATTGTACTAAAAAGAAATGAAGCGTTCTTTAAATCTTTTGACCAAATCTGAAAAATTTCCATTTTAGGCCGTTTTCTGTCATAAAAATGGCCGCACTTAAGTCTAACAAGGGTTTTCCCATGTATGTTCCATAACCAACGACATTACCGATACTGCCACAAACACGCACACCAAAAAACTACAAAAAAACTAGTTAACCGCTCATGAAATAACTACATTTATACATAATAACTACATTTTTTTCAAAAACCCGGCTCTATCACTTTGTTACAATTATTGATCACAACCTTTACCCCAAATTTCAGAAAACTCCACATAGTGGTTTACCTGAGAAGAAGCGTTGGCAACAGACTGACTAGGGACCATACATTAATAAAGTCTAAAAAATTGTTAGCATTTTTGAACCCCCTCCCACTTGTCGGAATTTGTCTGAAAACACTTGACCCTCCCCTCCGTCTAAATTTTACACCCCCCCTACCCCCTTCTGACTCTAAATACTGATAGCTCAATGCATGAATATTTTGGAGAGCAGGATCAGTGTGAACAATATCAGTCACTGGCGCTGATGTGGACTTTTGGAGTGTCTCATTTCATGGAATTGACCGAAGCAACAACGAGCAAATCATCTTGCATTATTTGTTCTGACAGTCATTTTTCAGCATAAAACGAAGTATGCAAAAAGGACGTCTAAAATTGCTGCTACTCCCCCCTCCCCCTCCCTTCAAATGTCTAAAAAATCTTAAGTTTCGCATACACCCCCCTCCCCCCTCTTGGCCGACGTCCTTAATGTATGGTCCCTAACAGACATCTTATTTTCTAGGAATCTTCCACAAAAGAGAGAGTCTAAAAAATCAATTGCAGGTGTATTGTTTTTGGTAAAGTTTTTACATGCACAAAAACGATAAAGAAATTCACAAAAAATGAGGAGGGTATATCGAACTCCACTCCACCCAAATTATTACGATTTTTTGGTGCCTTCCATTGCCAATAACCACAACCTCTGATCTAAGAACTAGTGTCGATGCAGAAAAGAATTAGAAAATGAACTGGTTGCAAACTAATAAGATACAAAGCGAGAATGCACAAGCGCAAAAAAGAACAAGAGACAGATAAATTTCGATTCACACCATTTTTTGGATTGAAGATGGGGTATTTTACAATTCTCCATGTTGCAGTCTACAGAGCAATATAGGGTTAAACATACAGCACGTACAATAACCTAAAGTAGCTAAATTTCTAATTTAATTCACAAACAATGTTGAAAAGTAGGTCTTAAAACTGTTGATTGTCGATACCTCAGGAATGTCTTTCAGACATCAAATTAGGCCTAGACATGTGTAACATAATAAAAAAAATTTTATATTACTCACATCGAAAAATTCACAGAGGCAAAAAGATAGAAGGGTAGGTGGCTGACATGCACCAACATGAAGAAGCATATTAAGGTAAAGCAGAACACATTCCTTAGATGTGATAAATCATCAGGGACTTTTCTAGCCACTTTTGCTTACAGCTGGTTTTTACAAAACCATTGAGTTTCAGAAACTTAATTTAAAAACATTTGCAAAGCTTTGTTCGGTATGAAAGCATCAAGATATTGTTTTGTAAAGAATGCTGCAAATATGTTCAAGTAGAAAAGATACTTGGTCCCCACAAAATATTTTCCATGCAAGACGCACATCACAAGAGAAATGTCTCTGTCTTGTGTCATAAAACGTGCGTGTGGAATGGTTCTAACTGGTGAATGTAAACCATATATGGCTTTTTTAGCAAATTAAGTTTCTTGCGTCCTGTACTGAACCTAAGAAAGTGGGTTAGAAAAAACCCTGATCATAAGTACATGTCAATAGCCCACCTTCATACTTGTCAACTGTAACTTCCCAGTAATGTCTGCCTCTACTGAAGCCCACACTACCAAGAACCACCCGATTCTCGAAACTACTGGATGTCACCGACTGACAGTTGTTTGTGCAGCATATATCTTCATGTGATAACAATGGATCAAATCGGAAGACAGCAACTAGAAGAAAAAATCAAAAGAGGAACTTGGCTGATAACTTTCGTGACAATATTATTTTTCGCAATATATCATTCCAACAAACATTTTGGCAGCAGTATACATAAACAAGTCAACCTCTTTTCGGGATTATGAAGACATCATGAGCACCACACAACAAACACAGACTACATGGCCTTTCGTAAGTGAACTTTTACAAACAGAAAATGACTGACTCTAACAATTTTTAGGGGGAAGCTGCATTTCTAATAGAAGTGCAAATGAAACAAAACAAATCTTCAAACATATCGCTACAGATTATGAGCTATGACAAACAACAGTTCAGCAATTCGTACTCCACGAGGTCAGGATCCCTTTCAGCGCGTTTGAGATTTTCCACAGTACTGTTCTGAATAAAAACTCGAATCTTTAGTGTCCCACCCATTCAAAATTTTCAGCCCATATTTTCAAACTGTGTTCAGAACATTCAGAAAAATTTAAGTAACATGATCCGATGAAAGTTATGGTAGCTACCTGGTGGTGTAGTGAGGTAGACCACATCACTAGGAGGACCGAAACCCACTCGAGTGGACGGTCTAATACGAGCACGGTACGTAGAGTTGAATTGTAAGCCACCAAGAGTGCAATGCCAATCAGACGTTTGGTGAACCTTCTGCAGCTCCCCCTTCATGCCATCATCCACTTCAATGATGAAAGCATCAACTTCTCTGCTGCAGGCATCCGTCGGCAAAAACCAGCTAAGGGTCAGTCTGTTATTCATCACTGAACACTCATCGGCGGAGATGCATGGTGCGGGAATTGATGCCAGATCTACCAGTTTGTAGAAAGAATCAGATTTTGAATTGTTATGAAGTGTCTTTCAACAAACCAAACCACAAGAGCCGAAGTCACACATAAAAATTCCGTAACAAACAGAGTAATTCTCACGTCCGAATTTACACATTCATGTGATCGTTCACGGAAGGGCAAAGTTTCTCCAACTATTTTTAAAGAAAGCACAATCTAAGAGAAAGAGATACATCTGGCACTTGACTGGCACTACCCCAAGCATAGTTACAGTCGAACCTCAAACAGTGGCAACCTCCGAACAGCGGCCACCTCCCTACAATGGCCACTAAGTTTTAGTCCCAAACGCTTCCAATACGTTTTCTTATGTAAATAACTTCCTAAAAGCGGCCACCTCCCAATAACGTTTAGCGGCCACATGGTGCTGTCCCAAACGAAAAAAATAAAGAAAATTCCCCGCTAAAAACGGCCACTCAAATTTTAGTTCTGCTTTTTTGAATAAAACCATCTGATGTTCATGCAAAAATTATGTGCTAAAGCGCGCATGTTCTCCTCAAAAGATGATTACTCTGCACAGAAAAATACTTGATTTTACCCATATCATCAAGAAGTATCCCTATTATGTGTCTTCAAATTTTGTAATGTAATCAAGACTTTTGTCATGCAATCAAAACCAGTTTTAGTAAACCTCTGTATAGCCGCCACCTCCCAATAATGGTCACCTAACATTGGGCGAGAAAAGTGGCCGCTATTAGAGGTTTGACTATACTTAGTTCCTTACCGTAATTTAATCTATCGTTTCAACGCAAGTGCTGCGTGTATCCCCCGCCAAAGCGGACAATATTGAGTTTGTCACATATAATGCGAAAACTCAAGTATAAGGTCAATACATGCAGTGCATTTATCGTAAGTAAGGTGAGATTCTTAAGCATAAATTGAAATTATAATGTAAAGTTGATCAGTATATTGTTGAAACACATGCTAAATATATCGGATCTACCATATTTATATCACAATCATTAAGTAGAAGGTCCGTGAATTCATAAATGCCGCATTGAGCAATCGTATCACAGGTGTGCAAGCGGCGTATAAATCATGAAACTCGCAAGTATAAATCCAACGTATATTTTAAAGTCAATGCGCAAAATGCTCTTTTAACACTGCGCATTTCCCTGGCATCACTATCTTAATTAGCCTCGATACCCCAAGTGAAGTCACAAACATGATGGTTCAGAATGACATCGAAAAGCGTGCACTAGTCACATCAACTGTTTGTGAGGGCACATCGAGCAAAGGTTTATTAGTCAGAGTTTAGCTGCGCATCAGTGTAGTGAATGC
Organism: Scolionema suvaense; assembly: GCA_027575255.1. Lineage (NCBI taxonomy): Eukaryota > Metazoa > Cnidaria > Hydrozoa > Limnomedusae > Olindiidae > Scolionema > Scolionema suvaense. The sequence goes on from JAOBRC010308906.1 coordinate 9,465, forward strand.
TCTTGGAGTCAGAATGGACTATGAGGGAATCAGAAACACGTTGAATTGATTTAGCTGGCCCCTGAAAACTATTGCTTTGGATTTTTTCCTGTTTTGTATTTTTTTTCGGTGATTGGGATAGCTTGTTAAGTAAACATATCGTGAGGCCAAATTGCATAAAAAATGAGTGTAAATGGTTCCAGGATGAATATCCTATCATTCAAATTCACTCCGTGTTTCTTGTAAGAATCAGTAAATTTTGAGCAGGGGCTCGATGTTCAGAATATTCGTCTGATTTTCAGCCTCATGTTTTTTTTTACTTTCTTACTCTTCTTCAAGGGAATGATAATTTTAAGTGTTGCCATCTCCAATTGCTTGTCTGTTGAACAAATGATATATCAAAACAAAAACTTCATGATATTTCACTTCATTCCTCTAAAGTCTCAGTAAAAGGTAAACATCTTTACTGTAAGATGGTGTTATTGCACTTAATAATCGTGATAAAGCTCAGTCTGGGTGAATTCGTAATTAGTCCTACAATCAGGTAACCTGGAACCATCCCTCTATACTGGAGCTTGAGGCTCTTCACAGGAATAGGCCGGTCAGGCTCCCATGAGAGGAAGAGCATCTGATTTAAGGTTAACAATCAGGTGCAAAATTGTTTAGAATTTTTCAGCCCATTTTCAAAGCCATGCATAACCAATATCTGATCATAATTAAAAAAAGACCGAAAAATCGACGTGACCAACCGACTTCAGGGCCACAACAACCTCCAGAGCTCGATTTCGTTGGCTGAACGTGTCCCCAAGTCACGCCAGGCAGCTGGAAATAGCGATAATTGGTTAAATCTAAAAAAAGTGGGTGTGGTCACAAAAGGGGCCATCCAACCTCCTCATCTTCAAATCGCTCAAAGTCCTAAAAGTCCGATCTGTCAAACCGATTTCCTCATCCCGCAGAGGCTTGATTTTCTCCACGGCTTGACAATACCATTAGTCCTTTACTTGTGGGGACTCGCAAATCCCATACTTTGCGCATTTTTAAATATATTTTCCACCTAATTGTAGCCTGGCCATCAAGCAGCATTTCCTTTCTCTCAGTTCATACTTCACCTCACGAGGGCGAGCTAATCCGTACCTGAGGCACGAATTTGCAGATCATCGCAAACAGAGACTTAGTGGGCAGACTAAGATTGTCCATAAGCTTGCGTTCAAAAACTAAGACCGTATTTCCGAATACAGTCATGTTGAAATGTTCTTGACATCTGTACGTATTAGTCATACAGGAATCAATTTTCGCAGCAGTCTTTGTTTGAAGCACGATGACTTGGATGCACATGTTGTTTTTTTTTGTTTTTTTATAAAAAAACACGTTTTATAGGAAACCGACCAGCAGCCTCTCAAAATTTAAGAAACCGTTGATTTCTAAACAGAAATGCATTTTTGCCTGTACGAAAATATATTGTTTGTTTCCCAACAGAGTCAAGCACATTTGACACTTTCTTGAAATCTGGACGCTATTACAACAGCTGCTGATGCACTGTCATATTATGACTTGTATGCATTATATGGTTGGTCCAAGAAAGAAGAAAACAGTTCTTTGAACTTTCTTTGTTGATTATATTCTCGTCAGAAGCCTGTTATTTTAAGAAATCCAATAGGAAATTTTTCCTAGTAATCCTGCTCATAGCCTCTGCTCGATTCAAGAGTTTCCTCTGCTGGAGATTGGAACAAGATGATGCAGTCAGTTGATCAGCTCAGAGATATCTAATCAGCTCTGCCCGTTTACTCGAAGGTCCTGAATACAAGGGAGGGGACGCTTATTAATTTTTGGATAATTTTGCAACCTCCCTGCAGCTTATTTCGATCCCTCATTTTTTTAATTTTGCGCATCCTTTAGAACAGAAAAATTCCTTGCGTTGGAAGCCTTATTTTGTGGAGCAAGTTTTCATAACTGCAGTTTATCTTGATATGGTGTTTTCTGCACTAACCTATTCTGGGACCCCAAAAATGATTAGTACAATGGTTTTTGAGGTTTCCGACTCCCCTCCACTCTCGCCTACAAAGACACCCCCCTCCCCGCTTATTTATCCTTTGCAAAATGTCAGATAAATACAGAGAACAGGCAGCAAACCCGCTATATCATCTGATATCAGGTAAGGTTGTCCGGCATTCTTTCAGCTCAGGAAGTAAACAATTTTCATGAGAGAACGGCACCATTCACCTAATTTTTTTGCATGCGACAATTAGGATAACAGCTGCCTATTTTCTTCCAGAACAAAGTTCGCTTGGAGATGCTGAACTATCGACCAACAGTTTCTGACAAGCTAATGGGATACATCGAGACAAACCCAAGATGAGCACCATGGTTACGCGCATCGCCGAGGAGGATGTTGCGCATTGACCTTACGGTATGCAACTTCACTTTTATATACTCGCTGCATTGACTTTACGATATACAACTTCGCTCTATGCATGCGTTGCATTGACCTTACGATATTCATTTTCACTTTACATACATTCCACATCAACGTGACTTCATATTTGCTTGGTTCAATCTACTTGCAAATAGTTTGCACTCACTGTATACATACTCATTATGCATGCCCTAGGCTGCATATATATATATATACTGGAACTTAGACTTTATACTTGTCAAATGCACTTCCTATATAAGCAAAACTCAATATTGTCCGGTTTGGTAAAAGCCTGCTCGCATACTCTGCTCAAAACTTATGGTTTCTCGCAGAGTCTGCTCACAATCACTCAGTTCATGTACAGACCTACGTCACCCGCATAAAAGAGCACACGCCGCAATTACGTATTCTCTACTATCTTATTTCCCTGGCAACATCATAATTACTACCAGCTTCCATAGAAAAAGGTTCAGACACTGCACGTTTATTTGCATAAACAATTCTGAGGGGCAGACTTTTGCCAGATTTTCAGAAAATATGACATAATTAAAATACGCTGTTTAGGCGCGAATGTTAACAGATCAACCAAGCAAGTAAACGCAGCAAGGTTGGAATGCGAACAGGCTAGTTTGGCAGGGGATATGCGTGCTTTACATATCTGCTACATTGATGAAAGAACCTACATGCACTTGACAGATTCTGACTTGTCATCTATCCTCACAAATATACGAAAGATTATTTTAACGCCTAGAGCAGCTGTAATTTACTATTTATAGCTAAATTGGCATTAACATTTGTCCCGGTAACATTAATTTTTATGTACCCTGACCATTCCACAATGCATTGCATGATGACAAGTCGTAAAAAGGTCCACCAACATCCATGACGAACTTATTGAAATTTACTTTCCCAATTATTCCCAGAGAGTAAAAAAGCTATTCTTACCAATCTCTTTGTTGTCGATAACACATGCTTCGAAGTCACAATGTTCAAGAGCTTGAAGAACTTGATCTGTAGACAATCGGAGCTCAATATCTGATGACACAGCGGGACGTAATCCTCTCCTTCCAATCCATGTATCCAATGTATGAAACAACCTTATGTGATATAATGGAGAGAAGCCACATCAAATATCGCAGTATTGTTAATTGAACTTTCAAATCTTAATTCACACGAAATCCCTTCTCAATAACAAAACTGCTGAGCATAAAAGGCAATTTTCCACGTAGCAAAATTGTCGTGTGAAGTGAACATTTTCCGTGCAGTTTAAAAAAGTTACAAGGGAAAATCCCTACTGTTGTTTGCTCAAGCGAAACTTTTCTCTGTGAACAAGTAGAACCAGTTTCCACTCCTTGCAGCAAAATTTGTCACCAACCAATCACACAATGTAATTGTATCGAAAACATGTGTCTTTAAAGGAACAGTAGCTCAAAATTTTTTTCTAGCCGATTGCCATTGTTCTGCCATACCGCCAGGAGATTTCATAG
>JAOBRC010309017.1:0-10528 GCA_027575255.1 Scolionema suvaense
TCGGAGATAGTGATCTCCGCGAAGTACAGTCAGGTGAGATAATGAGGATTAGAACCCAAGGACCGGTAGCTCAGTTGGTAGAGCATGGCCCGGTAAGCCCAGGGTCGCGGGTTCAAATCCCGCCTGGTCCGATGTTCAACATCGGTACCAGGTCCACCTGACTGTACATTAACGAGAGTAACTTTCCATCAATTTTACAACCATCTTTCACTTTGTGCATCTTAGGTAAACCGTACATTCTGGCTGGTTCAGACCCTGTAGGTTACAACGTACGATAAGTACTATCATCTAATAAATTCTTTTTCTTCAAACCATATATAAAGCTCCGTAAACTGTTTTCACAAAATTATGTATGAACTATGAACTATGAAAATGAAACCTTACTAAATAAATTGGGACATGCGGAAAATACAGCTAATTGCTACTGACAAGGCCATTTTGAAGAATGAACTTTAAGCCATAACTCCAATCGTCAAGCGCTTAGACTTCTAGCTGCATTGACTTAGATTGCATTCTGGACTTCCATCGATACTAAAACCATCATTTAATCTATCCAAGATGAAAAGTAATGATTTTATCTACCTAAGTCACACATCACGCCTGTTCTTCGTTTTCTAAAACTCCTGTATTTTGTCAACATCATCGCATGTATTACTTCTGTCGGGATACTGGTCAATCAGATTCAAGACCTTCCACCATATTGGATTTCTGACAAAATTTCGAGATCTCCCCGAAAGAACTGAATAGATGGAAAATATCTCGCTATCCCAAGTTCATACGTAGATGATAGGCTATATCTCGGCTCAGCCACAGAGGCAATAACGTATCGATTATACCTTTGATCGCTAAAACAGAATATTGACTGTGGTGAAAAAAGTCACAAAAGGAGGAGGGATTGAAGTGAATATCCGAGGGGTAAGAGAATATGGTTTCGGCAGCATGTGCCGCCCTAAAATTAAGGACATGGTCCTAATTTAAGGAAAGGTCTTGCAAGGTCACATCCTCATTTGTGGTTTACATAGATACCGTTGAGGGGGGTAAGTTGCTGTGTCGCACGGATGCGCCCCCATGGTGGGCGCCGAAAGGAAAATTGGGTCTTTTTTGTCCCCCGTATTGTCGGAAAATGCATTTTCTGCAACAAAATTTTTTACTAATCCTGTTTTAGCACAAGTTACTACCCTGTTGAGCGGCACATGTCGTATCTCAGTATATTTGGAGTACTCCTGTCCCCGGGGTCAATATTGACGACTTCAGTTGTGTCTCCAGAGCGCAATTATGCATTTCTCATTCGGATGGAATATTCTAAGAAGGGTAGCATGAACAAGAAATGAAAAGGAAACAATCAGTAAAGTACTATTGGTCATGCTCGCAAAGATCTTTCAAAAACGTTCACGTCACTGATTATAGGCGACATATTGATGTATGACGAATTTCTCAGTGGTATGACCTGGGCGTCAAGCTGTGAGTTTATCACTCTGCTCCACTTCAACTCAGGTCACTCGTTCAGCACACAGCGTGGACGAACGTCACGGGAAAACCTCAGTCGAAGTATTCAAATATTCAGTGCAGATTACCCATTTCAACAAATCAGAGCGCTTCCTGTTGAAATTACAGTTATATGCACGCGCATATATGACAATTGGGCAATGAGATTATCAGGATAATAAAACAGGGCAAGAGGGAAGAACATGTTAACAGCGATGAGAAGACATTGAAGAGGTTAAAACAATGGCTAAAGGAAAATGGAGTGGTGGTAATTGAAAATGACAAAGGGAGGGCAACTTGTGTAATTGAAGCTGAAAGGGTGGAAGAAATGGTTAGCACAGAATTGAATGGAGAATTTCTTAACAAAAGAACAGATGAATGCACTAAAAATGAATACACCAAGGGTCGCCAGCAGCAAGATCGACCTTGAAGGTTCACCATAATTCATTAAACGTTAGATTAATCATAAACACTCATGCTTCGGCTACTTACAAAATTGCAAAAGATGTGGCAAGGGAAATTAAACCTTTAACTTTCGAAGTAGCATCGTTTATTAAAGATATAGCTACATTCGTGGCAACATTCAGGGATGTGAAAATTACTGAAGAGGAACAGATAGTACGTTTTGACTTGGAGGAAATGTATACATCTCTACCAAAAGGTGAAGTCTTTAAAATAATCCAAGAACGAAATAGAACAAAAGACTTTCATCCAACCATGAGCAAAGAAGCGATAATACGCCTCGCTGAAATTTCTGTAAAGCATATGCATTATTTTTAAATATGAAAATAGTTTTTATGTACAAACAGATGGACTTTTCATGAGCTCACCAGCATCACCTGCATTTGCAGAAATTTATTTACAAGCACTACAAAGAAATAAATATCCACCCACTAGTAAAATTCGCTCGAAAAGAAGCATCAAATGGGAAATTGGCCTTTTTAGATTGTCTGATAGAAAGAGAAAGTGAACATTTAAACATTATAGTCTGCATGAACCCAACCCACGCTGGACAACATGTCCACAATTTATCAAATGTAAGCAATCTTGGTAGGCTTCTGGTATACAAGTACTAGTAAGAAGGGCAAAAAATGTTCGTTCAAAAACCCAAGACTTCGAAGAACTGGAAAACATCAGACAGAACAGACAAAACACTGACACAGATCAAAAGAACATTGGAAGGCATGAGCACAGAAGAACAGAGTAACAAATAGAAGACAGTGAATTCTGAGGATGAGACTCTCACAAAGATGAAAGAGGTATATCGGAGAAAATTAGGAGGGTAGCAATAAAATCTAGAGTGCAAGTTATATGAAGTTGGGTGCAAAGAGGAAGAGTGTGATATGAAATATATCGGACAAACAGGACGAAAGTTATCTACAAGGCTTAAAAGAACAGTAGCTTAAATTTTTTTTCCTGGCCGAATGCATTAGTACCGCTGTACCTCAAGGACATATCAGCCCTATTGCCATATTTTACTTCGAATCGCACTTTTTCCTACACTTCAAAACGCTCGGTTCCCGAACTACTCACTCGACGAGCTAAGTCTTGCATATTAAATGAGCTACAACTCATTTAATATGCATGGAAGACAAGGGGATTAGCGTACGCATTCTTATCTTTCGCCGAGAACGCAGCAGGTATGCACGACTTTAGTACCGAGAATGAATTGTTGTACTCAACAAGTGAAAAGTTTGCTTTCCAGTTGCAGCATTTCTACTGAATCTGTAACTGTGAAATTTGGTATGAGAGCTGACAATGCATATATGTATGCAACAGTGCTTAGTAAAATTTTGAGACACTGTTCCTTTAATGAACATGTGTCCAAAGCTAAAAATCAAGTAAAATCAAAAAATCAAAATCAAAATCAAGTAAGATTGCGAAAATATTTAGGTATCGGCAAAGGATAATAATTTCAGATCAAGGACCATCAAAGAAGCAGTCTTTATCTCGACGGCTAAGGCAGAACTAATGAATTAAAGAGAAGAAAGAAGTGAATTCTCAATTATTTGGAAAGCACTTCTTTGAGTTTCAGCATGTACTAAATTCTGATTGGTCAAATACTGCGTTTTGATTGGAGAATAAAAAACTTGACTTAGCCCCGCTTTCTGATTGGTCGAAGACTGCGTTCTGATTGGAGGAAAAAAACTTGACTTAGTCTCCATTTCTAAGCATAAATAGAGGTCAACATCCTGAAAGAAACACCGTGAAGATGCTCTCCCATAGTCAGGAGGGTGAAAATTTGGGCTCTTATATTATAACATTGGAAACTACAGCAAATAGTGATTATTATCACTTTTGGAAACGAGAGAAGATCGTGGATGCGAGAAGAGATCAAGGACGAGAAGAAGACCGGCAAGATGCAAGGGTAGACAGTAAGTATAGGCGTTTTCCAGTGTTAAACATAGGACCAGTTGTCTGAAAACCCCCAAATTACCACCTTATTAAACTAATGACCAGATATCTCTTATACAAAACATTTATTCAACGCATGATGATAGTGTTCGCCAACCGGAACTCAGCAGCGCTGATGATAGGAGAAAGCAGAGTAGAGAGTGAGAGGGTTGGCACCCAGGTTACAGTTAATATGCCTGTATTACAGTACTTAATCTGTCACACGAAGTACGTCGTGCAGAACTGTAACCATTTATTGACAGAACTGTCAGTAATACTAATACAGTGCACGCAGGACGTAAATGCATATCACTGCGTAATTTTCCACTAAGCCTAGTGAACAGGATTAGGGTTTTAAGTGATCGTATTCTTGTGATAGCACGTTCAGAATCTGTATTTGCGTTATTTTCGACTGAGATCTATGACCTCACAAATAGCATAAATGTACGACAGAAGGTAATATATTAGTGTATGCTACTTGTAACTACACACATTTGCAACTATTTGTCTTAATATTTCTTTACTTATTGCGATGAAACTCGGTTAAAATGGATGATAATAATCATACTTTTCCATTCATGCTGTGGTTCTTATTGCGATGAAACTTGGTTAAAATGGATGATAATAATCATACTTTTCCACCCATGCTGTGGTTGAAGACTGAGCCACAGAAGGAGACTAAAAAGTGTTTGATATTTTGCTGGCGCAGTAGAAATGTGGAGGAAAGTGACGATACAAGTAAATTCAACCACAATATGTCACCTTATCTTCGAAATAGCGTTACACTGTTTTGTCAGGCACAATTTCATTCCTTTATAAATATGAGAAAAAAATATCTATCAGTGGCACATGTTTGTAGGCAAATATTTATAACGATAACAAACCGTCTCCGAGCACAACTCATCAGCATAAATAGTTCGATGAAACGGCATTCACTGCATGTCTTACAGGCTATTTTCCAGGAAGTACATATTGATATGCTTGATATGTTCTCCGAATTTCTTCTGAATAAACCTACCAAGACTGTGAAATAGAAGAAGATATTGTAATACGCTACAGAACTCTAATACACGCCTTTGTGGCGCATGTGGGGGTGCAGCATGGTCAACTGCATACTCGGGTGACAAGCTGCATGTAGTTCTTGATATTATAGCTGTAAGCTACATTAAAAATTAACAAAGAAATTCGCCTATCGAAATTTTCCATTTTCCACTCTATCGATGATATTGATACGATTGTGCCTTCGCCAATACGCGTGACAGCTGTTGGGAGCGTAGTTACAGTCCTACATTGTCTCATGTTTCACTACTCCTTCACAAAATCATACTCTAATCATGGGGGGTACTGCCGTATACCCATAGATGTTGTGCCCTAAATCAGGTTGCAATCGAGAAAAATGTTTAATAAATTCTTGAAGGAAATGCATTTTCCGACAATCTGGGGAATCGAGAACAGTGACACATTTTGACAAAACTGTACCCCAGTATTCCCACATAGTCAAAACTATTCACATTAGCAAGCCGTTAATTTCCTCACTCAGCCTAGTTGTAACCCGAGATCAGAAGAGAGTTTAAACTACTGTAAAGAGAAATACAAGAATCTTTGTTTTCTCTTATATGATGTGCGGTTTGCATATTTTAGCTTTGCTTTACTATGCTTTGCGTTCCTTGTTCATTGTTCAGTGTCCATTGCATATGTTACTCCCTTTCTATGTCGAAGGGATGTGACTATTAATATGTGAATTGGCTCATGTTCAAGTTTCCAAAACTTCCTGCGTAGAAATTTCTCTGTCATTAGCTTTACGTAAGAATGATGGTATAGATGGTATCAGAAAACGCTAATACAGTAAGGATTAACTGAATTCTAGTTTGCTTTGTCCTACAGACTGGAGTTTCAGATCGAATCAGACTTTTTCTAATCGATTTCTTTGGTATTTAGTTCAACTGAGATAAAGAAACTCATTTGCGGCTTATCTAAATATTCCATTGGTCTGGAAACCTTTTACGAATAGGTTTTTATCTCCATAATTCTAAAACAGCGCTAGTAATTGCGCATGGCTATTCATCAACAGAGGAACAACTTGCACGGTAATAATTAAACTTAATCATTGGCGTAGAAAGACATGAGAACGACAGCGTCAATATGTCCAGTCTACACTACATCCAACAGAAGACAGGAGAACGTATACTTATGTGAAATATATAATCATGAAGCTTCTTATTAGTTTTCTGATTTCAGCGATTGGTTTAGTTCAATGTCGTTACAGATCACATAGTGACGAGTTGATATTTCCGCTTGATCTAGCACAGGATGGTAAGCCTTTCCTTTGTGTTTGATATTTGTCCTTAGTATACTGTAGTATACCAGTAGTATACCGTAGTATACCATAGTATACCGTAGTATACCGTAGTATACCGTAGTATACCGTCGTATACCGTAGTATACCGTAGTATACCGTAGTATACGAGTACTATTCATCAAAGGCAAATTGATTAATGATATATCCGTCATTACAAATTCATAATCCAAAAGACAAATTGATTGCAAATGATATATCCGTCATTACAAATTCATAATCCAAAAGACAAAATTGATTGCAAATGATATATCCGTTATTACAAATTCATAATCCAAAAGACAACTCATTTTTAAAAAGGAAGTAGAGTTTTCATCTATGACAATGTTTCGTAATGGTTTGACGCAAACTCAATTTGTCTTCAGTTTCTGATGACTATTTCGTGAAAGTTGTAATTGGCATGTATTGTCATTTTATACCTTTTATGGCACCTAATTGGTCTTTTATAATTAACTGTAATTGGATGTTTTAAGTGGATATATAAGTGTTATGTTGAATATTTTGAGTCACTCTATAGCACCTTTGTGCTTGGTTTTTAAATTTGAGTTGTTTCCTGGACTATAGAAAAATTGGTTGAAGACTTAAATTTTGCATCTGGAACTATATTGCTTCAAATCATTTGCATAGGCATCTTGCCCATCCCTAATGGCTCACCGAGCTGCAGTGCCACGAAAGATCGGATGAATGGATAAATCGCACTTCAATGTTACCATAATTAATCTTGTTTCATTGTTCGAATAAGGCACCAGGCCATGGGACTGTTAGTGTTAAACAGAACACTGAGCCTCAATGCAAGTTGTTGAGCTCATATAAACACGGCAAAAAGTATATTCAAGGTCTTTGCTTCATCACAAGCGGTGACATATCGATGACTGGGATATTTGCTTGTTCAACTTCTGCTTATCGTAACAAGTCAAAATTAGGATGCAAAGGATACTTTTTCTCGCAAACATACTTACCATTAATAGCTACAGAATAAAGCAAAAGAGACGTGTTCACACTGAATTATAGTGAGTGGAATATTGCCAATAGCAAATGCAAATTTAAATAGGTTGTCCACCCTTTGAAACGATTGTGACAGCATTTGACAGCAATTTGTCCTATTGGAAAGAAAGCACGAAAGCAAAGAGTAAACAAACAACAAACAAGTAAAATAAACAAACAAATAAACAAAGATTAAAGGAGATAAAATAAAAAGCAGGTTTAGTAAACAAAAAAGCACCCACAGCAAGAAAACAAAATATCCAGTTATGAAGATGGGCATAAGTGTACTGTATCGACTGAGGCATCCATAGAAAGTTGTTCACACGAGGGGACGAGGTGTTGAATCAGTGATGGGTGACGATGTGATATAAGTCAGCTATCTGTCATCAGCCCAAAAATATCATTTAAAGATTTAAGGCAGCACGTTATTCTTCCAATAACATGCAAAACGGCATCGTTTCAAACTTCAAGTTTCAGGCTTCGGGCTTAAGAATCCCATACATACTGCGAAAAAAAGGAGACACATTTGTGTCATATTGACAATTTGATATAACTCCGAAAGTTTTGTTTTGTGACCGACATAGTTTCCGTCGTTGAGCTGTAGTAGCAAACCCCAAGTAAGCTACTATAAGATAGACGAGAGTGAAAATACTGAAATAAATTGACTGGTGTGTGCTTGGAACTACAAATGCTCTAATTTGGTTTAAAATATCAATAGCCCTGCTCAGCCTCTTCTTTATTTCGTAGATTGATATCTAAAGCAAAAACATTTCGTAAATCGCAATTCATTAATCATTAATCATTTGACTCATGATCACAGTAAGCTGATTAGGCAAGATCGGAGAGACGCGAATGCAGAGCCCAATAAAGACTGACAAGGCTCTGGGTTCAAGCTAAAGGTATAACAATAACTTAATACATGGAAATAATTTTCAGCTGAAATGTCACAAATACTTTTGCAACATAAAAAATTTGCGAATGCCGCCGCTGCATAAAGCTTTCAAAAATTTAAAGATCTCCATTTAGACTATATAGCTTTAAAGGAGTTCACCACTTAAAAGTGGATGAAGACATACGTGTAGACCTTAAAAAACTGCAAAAAATGGTGTTTATTCCACTTCAAAAGCCCGCGTCGTTCTTGAGATATAGCACTTCAAAGTTGCAGAAGATGCATCATGGAGTTAATTATGCATGATGTTATACATGAAAGCTGAAAATTAATTTATTTTCCTGCCTGGATTACTAAAAGATAAGGCACTGTTGAGAGCTGATTTTTGTTTTATTAACCACGGCTTTAAGGAAGGGCAATATGTTCCATTCTACATTCAAATTATTTGCTGAAGTTTTCAGTTGCTAAGGAAACCAGGCTCCTTAGAGATTTTCAGGCATGACATCATAGCTACCAGGTTTTGAGCAGTAGGAATGTATAGAACTTTGATTAAGCTTTTAGCAAGAACCGCTGAAGTTTGGCCTCTCAAATAAAGGACAATCAGTATACCTTTCAATTGTCTTTCATACTGCTGAATGTTGTTTTTTAGTGGTGAACTCCTTTAATTGTGCGGTTTTCGAAAGGAGTATCACGTAGCTCGTTAGGAATATCTTCTGGTTACGTCGGACGGAGAGATCCTACGTGAAAATAGAGTATACGGAAGTGATGAAGCATCTGAGATTCAATTTGCGAATTATACAAAAGGAATAGCTGTTTTCCTAAAGGTATTTTATTTATAAGAACTACCTTTTGGGATCATTTTTATTACCAAGTCTAAAAGATTTGATCCAAAATATTCTCGTGCAGTAACGTTTGAAGGTCAAAATTATCTGATATCTCTAACTTGATCAAAAGTAGAAACTGATCACAGTCAACAGACGATGCTTGAAACTTGTGCGCTGATTATTTTCCTATACATTTGCGCAATGGTTAACTGATTGCGCATAAACAGCTTAAGTTTTTTCTTTCTAAGTAAACAATCACACAAGTTTATTCTGTTTTCTAAAAGATAGCCAATAATTCCTTTTTGTGTCTGTTCTTCACGAGCGTGTACAGCTAGAATTCATCTCTCCTCGTTCGAACATCAAAACCACTCACAAACTGCGCTCTCAATCACGTCTCAGCTACCGTACAGCGGTGACGCCACGAACACTGGCTTGCTTTTCTGGTACCCTTTTCTTTTACCCTCGGAGTGAACGGAGTGTTTGTGACATCGCGCAATGGGAACCAGGGTTAGTAGAATGCCAAGGTGTATGACTTCATTGTTCTGGTAAAATTAGGTGGTATTCCCATGATTAAATTTTGGTTTAAAAACAGAATACTCAACTTTTTTAGCCCACTTACAGTAAGCTAATCCACAACACTTTCAATCTCTTTTGATAATTGCTTGGCCATCAGCAGTAAACAAAACATTAGTTCCGTCAGTGAAGTGATGTCTAAGTGAATCGGACAAATGGAATCGGAAATCATTAATGCAGGTTAGAACCAGTAGTGGACCTACAGTGGAACCGTGAGGGATTCCAAAGAAACTGCTACCATGTCTAATGAGGGTTCATGGATAATGACGAGCTGCTTTCAGTTGTACAGATATGACTCCAACCATTTGTGACAAGCTGCACCAATAGCAAATCCGAAGAGGCAATAAATTTCGTAGCCTTTTTCTAGCAGCGGAATTAAACTGTTTTGAAACGATGTTTGTTTGAATGAGGCTACATGGGCTGTGGAGCGTATTTAAAAGTGGGGGTCCAGATCATAGTTCTGATACTTTGGGTAATATCACATTTGATGGAAATCAGTTCATTTGATTGTGGCTTCCAATACTTCGTTCGACGCTAACCTTAAAGCCGTTTGGAATGAATTCCGTTTGGAATGAGTTAACACGTAGCAGTTTACGGTGATACAACTATTTTTTTGATATTGTCCTTACAGTCAATATATTACGAATTTAGATGCAACGTGGTCTACACTGGCTTGATTAATCGATATCAGATCCTTCCTTTCTTTGCGTAGGGGTCGTGTTGCCCTGAAGATGTTAGGCACTTTGTTTCATCTGCGACCCACCAAAAAGTTCAAATGACTCAATATGCTGAATCAAGCTAATGAATGCTGCATCGATGCAATCGAACTGAGTGTAACAAGATACGATCTTGTGGAATATTTAGTTTATTTTGCTAGGAACAATGATCAATCGCAGCATGATTAACAACTCATACTGGTGTCCTGGCTTCTTATACGAAGGCGCAGATATGAATTGGCTGACAACATTGTCAGATCTCACTTCCTCTACGCGATAAAGAGGAACAGGCTCTAGTATATAAGAA
>JAOBRC010309128.1:0-13339 GCA_027575255.1 Scolionema suvaense
GGCATGCAAACAGACTGGTGATCATTGAAACTAAGGAGAGAAGCTATTTCAACTTCCTGATTCATACAGACATCTGGGGACGAGCGTTGTGACATTTCAGGAGAGCGATTACCGCTCGCCTCGAGGCCAGAAGGCATGTGACGAGGCGAGCGAGAGCGATCGCTCACCTTTCGTTTCAAAGCCTGATAGAGCACAAAATGGTCTATCATCTGTTAAAATTTCATTCTTGACCATTGTTCCCCTTTAACAGCGTATTTTAAGTATACCATATTTTCTGAAAATCGGGCAAAAATCTGCCTCAAGAAATTATTTACGCAAATTAACTGTGTTCTATGGGAGCTGATGGTAATTATGATGTTAGTTACCAGGGAGATAAGCTACCAAGAGAATACATAATTAGTGTGTATGCTCTTTTGCAGGTGACATATGCTTGTACCTGATTTGGACGATTGTGAGCAGAATCTGTGAAGCTTGGTTCCCACCAGGCGCTGAGAGCACTGATAGCGCTAAGCTAGCGTTATTGTGTACTGTGCTAACTGAGCGTTAGGTGTGTTAACAGTACCCTTATATCATTCACACTGAAAGCGGAAAAAACGTTTGGAATATCCACTTTGAGTAGCGTCAAGATTAAAATGACAAAGCCTATTCTTTCTGCCGCTTACTCGAAGACAATAGTTTCAATGGCGGCATTCTTTGATCTTTGCTATCACAGTCTTAGTGCTCGGATTTAAATATCAAAAAATTTTTGATCACCCAAAAACGGTGTTAAGGACATTTAGATGTAGTGAAGCGCGCTAATGGCGTTAACTCAGATCATTCACACCGCCGCGCTAACAGCATTAAGGGCGTTAGAACTTAAACTTAGCGCGCTTAACGCGCTCTTAACACCTAGTGGGAACCAAGCTTACGAAACGATAAGTTTTGAGCAGAGTATGTGAGCAGGCTACAAATAGGCATGTTGAGGTGAGATATTTGGGAATGAAAATTGCATGCCTGGAGCATCTGGTTTTTCGGGTGCTATAGCATGCTTCACATTGAAGGGCTTGACTTTTTGTTATTTATTGCGGTCATTAGTGTGCTCCCTACATAGTTGTTCTGGTTATGCCTTTTTTGTTTTAGACTACACATCATGATGGGAATGCCGCTGGCTCATCGAAGTCTGCTGGGCGCAATTTAGTGCCCTTAACTTTTCCTGCCTGCTTTTTCTGCCAAGGTGCTATCACGAAAAATAAAGCTCATAGCTTTTGTTCTAAAGTCTGTTTTGAGACATACAAAGTGGTAAATAAAGTTTTTAACTTGGAATTTGTGTTTTTGTAGTTTGATTTGGTCAATTTCATCAGGGTTTATTTCCTGCCCAATGCTATTTACTTTGCTCGAATGTAAAGCGAAGTACATTCTTGGATTTTAGTTAGATATTTAAGTTGGAAAGTAAGAAGAAAAAGGCAAGGGTATAACTGGAACTTTACTGTGAATTAACTTGAGAGTTTCCTCTCCTATGCTGAAGTTTATACATCCAGCTCCTATTTCGTCGAATTTGAGATGCTGCTATTGACCTGTTTTTAGATCCTCCCTGTAGCAGAAGAATGCTATAAAATGAGGTTTGTCCGTCCTTCCGTCTCTCTGTCTCCAACACCTATGCATATTCGCCTATAGCCGCTCATGGATTTTTCTGAAATTTAGCATGAAGGTGAAAATCTGTAATCGAAGAAAAGTGGTGGGACCCGAATTTTGAAAGAAATTATTGTTCTGCTTGCAGGTTGCATTTTTCCCAAAAAGGCCATTTTTCGGGTTTTTCGAAATATTTCAAGATCCATTCTTTACTTTTTTGTATTTTTTGATGTGAAATGGTAGAGCAATGGTAGTTTTAGTATGCATCATGTGTCATATCTGGAAATGCTCTTGTTCGACTTGGGCGTGATCATTTTATTCCTGAAAAGGCATTTTTTATTCTTTTTTCAAACTATTTCAAGATTTGTTTATTTGTTTTTTGCAGCTTTTGTTTGAAACTTAATAACGATTGCAGTCATGTTATGGGCCATGTGCTACGACTGAGAAAACTTGTGTTTAGCTTTTGGGCATGATTGAAAACAGTTATGCTCGTTATGTTATAGTTGTTATTTGTCGTCCATGATGTTTCAATAGTTTTGTTTGTGGTGTGAAGCAATGAGATCATGATTAAATTTGAGGGAGTCCACTAACTGGGGCTTTTTTAACGTCTCACTTGCGTGCCTGGTGCTCATGCTTGATAGAAGAAGGAAAATCTTTTCACTATAAATAAATGGTGTTGACTGAATTTGTGTTTTGTTTTAGGTTTGCAGAGATGAGAGTAATGCTCAAGAAAACTATCGTCCCTTAAAAATGTGTAAGTAATGGAATCTTGTTATATCGGGACTGTCTTATACGAGTTTTTCAGAAAGCTTTTTTTTAAAGATTATGTGCAAAGCAATTCTATTATATTTTCATCGTTTCATGAGTTCTTTGAGAGATATAGCCTGATGCCTCAAATAAGTGCCCCCTCGAATAAGCACCCCCTCGAATAAGCACCCCCCTCCAATGAGCGCCCACCTTGGAAGTGAAATTAGTGAATAAGCGCCCCCTTGAATAAGTGCCCACCCTTCAAATAAGAGCCCTACCTTCAGAAACGGGCGCTTATTTTTGACAAGGATGTAATTGAAAAGTAACTCAGGAAGTAATTTTGAATGACTTGTTTTTGCTTTTATTCCTATGTTTTTCTTTTTCATCGTGATAGCGTGGTTCAAACTTTTTTCTTTTTGCATCTATTAAGTAGATAAGCACTGGGGCACTTATTCGAATGCATTACGATAGTTGATATTAGTGTACCAGACCCTAGTTCGATTAAGCTAACACATTATTAATTCAAGTTAAGCACTCTAGGCTTGCATCTTCACTCTTTGATCGCTGTATAAAAAATGACATCTTGTTGGTAAACAGCGCACATCACAAAATCAAAATTTAACCCTATTTCTCTGGAGCTTCAAAAAACTTAGTTGTCTTGCATGGTGTACCACAATGTTAAGTGCTCGATTACATTGAAGGAATCCTCCAATTTTGTGACTTGCAGGTACCTGCTGTTGGACTCCTGCTTTAGAGAAAAAATCTTATAAAATGGGGCCTGTTCGGTCTCCCATCCTACCTTCCGTCTGTCACCAACACTTTTTCCCAGATAAGCGCTCTATATGGATTTTTCTGACATTTCAATATCCTTTATGAAAACGAAGTGATGAAGCCGAATTCTTTTCAATTTTTTTTTGTTTGTCTTGCAGGTTCCCAGTTTATGTCCAAAAATGGCAATTTGGGGGGTTTTCCGGAATATTTTAGAATCTGAACATTAGATTTTTGAAATATTTGATGTGAAAGTGAAGACCAGTTATAGTTATGATATGGACCATGTGTAATATCTGAGAAAACTCTTGTTTGCAGTGGCCATATATGTTAAAAATGGTCTTTTTTTAGAGTGTTTCGTTTTTTGCGTTTGTCTATGTTAATCCATTCATTACTTTTTGTGAATGCAATTTTCAGCGTACGGCTTAATAGCAATTGCAATTAAGTTATGAACCATATATCATGCCTAGGCATCTCTTTCCACCCTTTGCATTGCTATGTTTACAACAAAAGCAGCCATTTTGGGTGCTTCAAATATTTTGTAATCTGTTATTTATTTTTATTTTGAATTACTTGTTATGAAGGTAGCTGGGGAGAAGCATTGGTTATTAGACTAGCCATTTTTCATACCTGGGAAAACTTTTGTTTAACTTGGGTGGGGCCATTTATGCTGAAAAATGGCCCTAATGTTTTTTTTTTGAAATATTTCAAGATCTGTCCGTTATTTTTTTCTTAACATTTTTGGTGTGAAGCTTAATAGCAAATTTTGTTTTGTGTGTAGTGAACCATGTGTCCAGAAGACCGACACTCACATTAAATACTCAACATCTGTATAGGGTCACCCCCTTGTTTTGTTTGTGATTGGATTTTATGTGCCGAAAATGATTCTCAGAATTTGTTGGTAGCATTATAACATCCGTTCATTAATGTTTTGAAGTACTTCATTTGAAACTGGAGAACGGTTGTAGTGCTCGTCATGTGGCTAGTCTATCGTGCCCAGGAAACCCCTTGTTGTACTAGGGTGTGGCTATTTATATCCAATACTTATTATAAATAATAATTAATAATTATCATTTTTAGTCTTCCTTAAATATTTGAAAATCCGCTTAATAATCTTTTTTAATTTGGGAGGAAAACACAACTGTGCTTTTGGATCAACTGAAAAATCTTAAACTTATTAGGTGTGGTTATTTTTTGAGGAAAAATGGTCATTTTATCGTGTTTTGCTTCGTATAAACTTAATTAACTAGCCATGATTTGTTTATGATGTGATAGTTTTTCATGCCATCGGTGGCATCATTGTATAACATAGTGATCAATAGTGCCGGGGTCCACCTTATTCTGCGCCTTGGGCCTCCTGTTTGTGTTGGCCTCATTCTTTATTTAGTAAGTAGGCCAAGTATTGTTCTGATTGAAGATAGAAGTACTTGTACTCTTGCCAGTGGCAAATACGCAGGAATGGGGATGCAAATTGTGGATTTTTTATACTTTTTCCAGTGGTTAATGCACAGGACTTATTCAAGGATTTTTTTTCAACTCTTTGCAGTGGCCAATGCTCAAGACTGGGGATATTTCAAAGAAGTGCTGAAGGAACGTGCTGCTCCACATGTCAACTTTTCTAAAGTAAGTTCTATTCATTTCTGTGGTTTTATATTTTGTTGATACTGTCATGCCAAGTGGTGGATCAGCTGTATCTGACTCATTTGATTATTAAAGGAAAACCAAAATATGAAGTGACTCTCTATCGATGTCATAATGGTCACTGAGCAGTAAGAGCCTTGAAAAACGATAGTTGCCCTAATGTGGAACGAATTTTGGGAGAAAAAAGTTTCAGATTGTGACCCAGAGAAAGCACCAGAAAGCACCCACCTTCGTTTCGTGTGATGAAAGACACATCCATTTTTCTGCACTCGAAGCTATGCTGCCACAAACCTCTAGAACGCACTCAACCACACTATATTTGGCAGTGTTTTGTTTCAAGCAGTATCTTCTGAATGCTAACTTTTGGTCTGAAATATTTCATATTGGGCATAATGGCACTTCTGCATTTGGAGGTTCAAAGGAAGGATGCAAGAAATGTGTTGTTTTTATTCAGTGTGGACTGATCCATTTAATTTCATATTTGTAATAATGGTATGCAAAGGAGCTAATTTTCTAATGCTTACATGTCTGATCATTGCTCTCCAGCAGTAGGCTCAGAAAAAAATCATTTTGAACCATTAGAGACGGTCTCTTGAAAGTTTCTCTATGCACATGCCAAAATAACAATGAGCTTCGGTGAGAATTTACTTGCAATTTCTGATAGCCTCCAGTGAACACTTGTTTTCTAATCAGCACCAGCATTTTGCTCTTTATGCTGCTGCAAACGAAGAGAGAAAGCTTCTTTTGAAGGCATTTCAGTTGTTTGATATCCTGACAATTGTTTAATTCTAGAATTTTGTGCAGCAGCATGTCCTGTAACGATCACATCAGAGAGATTTTCCATTTGAAACAGTGGCGGTCAACAGCCTATCTGTAGGTTTTGTTTGTATGTTTAAGAGTGTTCAGGTTCCTCAAGTTTCCAGGAAAGGCCCATTTGATAGGCCTGATATGTCTTCTAGTCAGTGTGTTTTTTTATTCGTGAAATTTTTGGCTGATCTAATGCTTTTTCTTGAATCTTTGAGAGTTTCAAGACTCATCGTTTGCTGGTAGGCAAGTATCTAACAATCCCATCACCTCTTTGCAGGGCCTGCTCTAAGAGTTCAGTGCAGCATCTACAAGGAGAGAAAGGGACAGATTTGAGTCTGATTTTCTCCAAAATGGTATTAAAGTAGGCTTTAGATATCAAAAAAGGTACTTTTTAGAGAGCTTTAATAAGAAGGGCTGCATCCAATATTTGGACGCTTTGTCTGTCTAAATTAGGGCCTACTTTTTAGGCATGTCACTACTCCTCTTTGTTTGTAGTTGTCTCAGTACCGTACTCGGCCTGTTCCTGGCTTGGAAGCAGGCATGAAACTGGAAGCGCTAGATCTAAATAATCCATCCAACTATTGTGTTGCAACTGTTATCGAGATTTGTGGTCATCGATTGAGAATACGTTATGATGGATTTGGTATCATTTCGCATTATGACTTCTGGTGCAACTTCCAAGCTGAAGAGCTGTTTCCAATTGGGTGGTGTGCTGGACGTGGCTATCCATTACAGCCTCCAACAGGTATGAATGGTGGCATTTGGGCCCTTCGTCCCATTGTTGTATGAAGTCAATCAAAAGTATTTGTGTGTGAGAGTTGTCTGTTCATGGGTTATTGCAGACAGTGTTAGGTAATTTGTTTGTCATACACTGATAGAAATACCTCTTATTCTTTTCTACTTTTGTCAATCTTCTCTTCTCTGTGAGTGATGATAAAATCACTCAGTGACTGCAGTAGGTAGCAGCAATTACTAGTAAATGGCCCATCACTGTCACTCTCCTCTCTACCAAAATGTTTCTTCAGCATATTTTTCAGTTGTTGTTTGTATGAGGCAACGGTAGCATAGGTTTAGCTGGAGCGTAGATGATATCTTTACCAGAGAAAGCATCTAAGAATGTAACCCTATGGCTTGGTTCAACGATGCAGTTAAATAGAAAGATTTGCCGGCACGATTCGTTGATTGTTATCTTCGTGATTAAGGATACTGTAAGCCTTCAGAAGTCATAACACTTGATAATCTTTTGTCAAGTGTTACAGGTATTTAAAGGCCTTTCAAAGTCTTTGTATATGCCTTTTGTTAATATGGTCAGGTAGCAAGCTTTTGAAAGAAATGCGCTCTAAGAAACCACCTATGTGCCACCTGCTGCGAAGCTGTACTCAGAAATTTTGGTGTTTTAGAAACTCTAAGTCACCCCCAGTTTGTTTTTTAATGCGCAAATTATACATCAATCAAAAGATCTCAACAGATTCTACAAAACGGTGTCGGCATTTTTGTTACTTTTTATTTGATCGAAAGTTATGAACAATTAAAGTTGAAATGGTGTGATTTCATATCAAAATTTCCAAAATTTTTTCCATATCGAGCTTTACCTTCTAATCAGAAAAAAATCTCGAAAAATGCCGACTCCGTTTTGGAGGTGCAACATGCAGGTTTCATCGAAAGTTGGTTTGGTGAAAAATATTGAGCACAAGGGGACTTACAGCTCAGCAAAGGGCTATGACCAAGCTTTCAAATATTCCTTTTGTTTACAGGCAGCAGGTGGCAATTTATCTTAAAAACAGCAGGATATGAAGCAAGTGCCCTCCATTGCTGCGTTGATCATCATCGTCAGACTTCTTGGAAACTTAATTGGATCAAATTACATGCTCTTGAATGGAGCACTATCTGAGCCTTTGCAGTATCCTTAACTATATATATCTGCTGATAAGTTTCAAGTCACTAGTTGTTAGCTGAACATGTTCTTTTGATGTGTTTCTTTTGTGTCCAGGAGGTTTCTTTAGTATCTATGCAGAAAATGGTTTGGTTTTACAGCTTTGATTGACTTACCACACAAGATTCTTTCGGTTCCGTCTACAGGTATAATATGCTCTATTGGAGATTGGAAAGCTTTTTTGACGCGGACCTTAACTGGAGCATTGGCTGCACCTATGGACCTGTTTCGCAATGTGAGTTAATTTTTAGATAGATGTAGATGATTGTTATGAGTTTGGCACAGTGACATTAGTGAGATTTTGCAAACTAAATTTGAGACTTTGATGTTGACGCCATTCGAATGTTGTCACTGATTTCTAGGATGTTACTTTGAGGAGTTTCTGTTGCTGCCTGTGGAGAATGATAGTTAATGTTCGAACCGTGTGTAATATCGTGAACGACCCTTCACCTTAATTGAGCATGACTGTCGATGTCCAAACACAAGTTATGTTTCTGTAAACTTCTTATGATTCACTCACTCCTCTGTACATTGCTGTCATAATTTTTGTTTTCAAATTTAAATTAGTAATCTTATTTGGCTTCACTTGGGTTTGCCTACTTCTTTAGAATCTTTTGGTGTGAGCATCTTTAAAAATGGTAGATCCTTGTTATTGTTGTACCGGGAAAATGTGAATTATAGTTATTCTTTTGCATGGTGTTACACTGTAAGCCTCAATCATGTTTGCATGAGTCCGCAAATTCTGTAACTTGTTTTCTCAAATTTGTGAATTATCTCATCACAGCTTCAATGAATTCTAGTGTATAGCCTAGCCTGGCTTCTATTCATGTGTCATAAATACGTTTATAAGCATGACAGGCTCCTAATAGTAGTTTGAGGAAAACGTAACCTTTATACAAACTGCAACAGATGCAAACTTGGACCTCGCCTTTGTGCCCTATTCTCGAAGTGAAATTTCAAAAATTTAAGTTTTGAAAAGTTCCATGATCTTAGGCAGTATCCTGAACCAAGTTGACATTGAAATAGCACCTGGCAAGTCTGGAGTGCTCCTTTTTAGTGTATTAAGCAGATGTTAGGATAATCTTAAAGGAACACAATCTCATGCCTTTTGCATAGCAGATATGAAGGTCCTGGTGTGCTCAGCATATATGGGAGAAGTTTTAATGAAAATGGATAATTTTGTTCAAGAGATATTCCAATCATAAGTTTTTAATTTCCGCTTCACATTTTCACTTGGTCGCCGTGTCATGACTGACACTCAGTAGATAGCAGGTACTTAAGCTGGCCAATTCCATTACTCCACGACCACATTCAGCATTAATCTTCATTATCTGTGCACGAGCACTATGAGCAAGAAGACTTATGTGAAGTTGTTTTCCTGGATATATGCTGAAATTATTTCCCTAAACAATATGATATGGCTTGATTTGTTACATCCATAATGTATTGAATGTGATCGGCTGATAAAAACATAGGCTATTGTGTTCCTTTAAATTTGCATCTCTAATGTTGAGGAGGGCTAAGTATAATAGCTGGTTTCCATTTTATGCAGAAAATAATCAAAGCATGTCGCTCCTCTTGAAAACTGCCAAAAGGCTTTCCAAACATATCTCAGAGAAAATGTGAGTCTTCATACCAGGTGCTACCCTCCAACTGTAGAGTAGTCCTTGTGTATGTTCAGATGCACTATGTCGGTATTTTCCAAAAGGGTTTTGTCTAGCCACTTTTGCTTCTGGCCGTTTCTACGAAAATATTGAGTTTCGGAAACTCAATTGAGAAACTTCGCAGAGTTTCGTGGGGTATGAAAGAATCAAGATACTGTTTTGTAAAGCGTAGTGCAAATATATTCCATAGGAATGGCCTTTAGTCCTCGGGAAGTATTTTTCAGGCATGTACACACTTCTCACAGAAATGCATCTCTCTTGTCTTGAGTTTCGAATTGGTGAATGTAGGTTGGAAATTGCTTTGTTAAAAACGTTTTTACCAACTTGAGTTTCTTACATCCTATTACCAGACCTAAGAAAGTGGATGGAAAAACCTGAAAGTATCTTCTGTTCCCGTGTTTAATCATACTTTTTACATTCTTTATCTCATACTGTTATTTAGATTGAGAATCGGAGGAACTTGCGTTGTCATAGTTACCAAGCAGGTAATCGTGTCGAGGTTATCCATCCAAAGAAACCAGAATTAATAGTGTCTGCAGTTGTCAGTAAATCACTTGGGCCATACTACTTTCTCGTTACAATTGAGCCACTTCCTGGCATATCTGGTGCGCCTGGCCTCACATTCTATGGATATGAAGATTGTCCTGGTGTGTATGAGCCTGGCTACTGTGAGAAGCATGGGCTTGAAGTTGTCGTACCATCTATGGCATTAAGTACAGGTCAAACACCCAATAATAATGAGACTGGTAAGAGCTACATGAGTTGCTACTAGATGTGTTGTTAAATCATGTGCGAACCCTCTTATCTCTTGTGAACCCTTGAGATTGCCTTACTCATCACGTTGACATGCTACCAATGCAGCTCAAGTGCAGTGTTTTGGTAAAGGATGTCTTTAATCCACAGTAGGGATCTCCATAAGCAACGCAGTTATAAGACTTCTTTTTTAACAAGCCCCTCCCTCGAATAAGCGCTGGGTCTTTATAACTTGCGAAATACAGTAATCGAGACATTCCAGGTTAGAGGGGATTAGAAACGACTAACATATTAAATTTCATTCCAGACCAATACTAAAATCCCCCTCCCCCTCCTATGTAGGGTGTCAGTTTTATACCATCCTGGTCATGCTTTCAGGCTTTTCACCGAGCCCAGTTTTATACTATCCTGGTTATGCTTTCAGGCTTTGCACTGAGCCCAGTTTTATACCATCCTGGTTATGCTTTCAGGCTTTGCACCGAGGACATACCAGAATATGAAGATTGGTGGATTTGTTCCTAATTTATCTGCAAGAGACAAAGTGAGTATATTTCTCTACACATTGATGTTGAATTGTTTTGTTCTCATATCGGCCATTGAAATTCACTTCAGCATTTGGCAATTGCCGAAGCAAATGCCGAGCCATATTGCATTCCCACAGTGAAGCCTTGGCAACAAAAAAGAGCGGAGATATCCATGGGCAAACCCATAGTTAAATCACGGGGGGCGGGGGAGCTGATTATAGTGACTAATTCTGATAGGTTTAAGAAAAATTTACTACGAGCTAAACCAGATCTATTTTGATGATGTAACACCAAGGAAATATATAGCTTCCTTGAAACCGTGCTCATCACCATCCACTTCAAAAATTTGAAAGCCCAATTTTATAAGCATTTGATGGGGATTCAAATGTATCGTTGAATAAAAAGTTCTGAAATTTTGCATGATTACTGTATGTTCCTATGTGCATTAGGTAAAACCACAATATTTCAGATTGAGAACTCTAGTGGGTGGACACTAACTTGTTACAAGTTACGTAAAAAATTTTATATTCAATGAATTCTATTGGAGATGGTACCTTTGCTTCCATTAAGCCAACATAGACTGAACTGATTGATAGAATAAGAAGTTTGAAAATGTTTTATCATCTGTCACTTTGTTTTTCATCATATGCGATTTATCTTCTTCCCTTCAATACAGAAGTCAAAAC
Organism: Scolionema suvaense; assembly: GCA_027575255.1. NCBI lineage: Eukaryota > Metazoa > Cnidaria > Hydrozoa > Limnomedusae > Olindiidae > Scolionema > Scolionema suvaense. The sequence continues at coordinate 11,132 of JAOBRC010309128.1, forward strand.
TTTCCTTGTTTCGAGTGGGTAACAAGATTGAAACGGTGGATTTCCAAGATCGTAAGAAAATCGTTGTGGCAACTGTGGCTGGTCTGTTTGGCCGAGTGTTGCTGCTTGTGCATGATGGCAGTGGCCGTAAGCAGTTTGTTGATAAGGACAGTGAAGATATATTTCCAGTGGGATACTGTGAAACTTCAGATATACTTCTTGATACAGCGTTTAGCACAGGTATGTATCACGTCTACTATAAATGCTGGTGTCAAATGCTGAGCTCATTGATATGTTTTTACTTGTCCAGTTTTTTCTTCTGCTTTTGAGGAAGTGTCCTATTAAATGATTTCTGTCTATCCTTTCTTCCATTCTTCCATTCTCCTCTCTGTCACCAATGCATTTAGCCAGATAATCTTTCATTTTTCTGAAATTCAAAATGAAGTATCAAGTTGAAAATCTATGAGCAAAACTTTTTGTGATCATTTAAATCCAAAGCAGCCATTGCTTGGTATAAAAAAATACTTGAAGATCCATTAGATATATTTTTAAATTTTTGTGCAGAACTTAAGAATAATAGAAGTTAAGTTATGGACCTTATATCATATTTGGGAAAAGTCTTGCATGGCTTTGGCATGGCCTTTTATGTCCATGTCACTTTTAGGTTGTCCAACAAGATGAGCATAGTAGGTATTGTTATGGTTTTGTTTGTGTAGGCCATATATGGCATCTCATGACTTGTGTGTGTGGTGTGACTGAATGATGCATGATTCGATTAATAGGACTAATTCCAGAACTTTTTGTTTGCTAACAAGTTGATATTCCATTGGTAGAAAATTAGATCATATTGTTGCGTTTTCCAAGTTTTCTCTCTTTATTATACCTTCTCTTTATCTGCTGAAAGTGGGTGCATGGAACACTTTTTGGTATCATGTATTGAGTGGCTTGCTTTCGGCAGTTTTGAGATAGTGGTTGTGGTTTTGTTTTAAATAGTAGCAAATTTTTTATATATTTGCTAGTGTTAAGTAGTGTCTCAGCGCAGGTTGTAAATGATATAACTTTGATACTGATCAATTTTCTGTATTGTGCTGAAAGCTATTGAGCTTAAAACCAAGGAGAGATTTCCTGCAGAACTTTGCAGTTGCTCATTGGTATACTGTGGTTTGTACACAAAGTTAACAGTTAGAAACCCCTGCTACATGTTCCAAGTGCAAAATTGCCAAAGGATTGGGGCTCAGTGAACCATACTTTTGATAATCAAGTGAAGCTATTGCAGGAAGTAATTGTACTATAAACTGCGTTCCCACAGATCTGCGTGCATGTGTGGTGCAGAGCAATAAAGTGAGAAACTTAGATACTCAGAACATAGTCTAACGCTTTCTAGCATCTAATTATTGGAGAATCTTGATCGAAGTTTACCAAATCCGCTTACCACTTCATTAGAATAATTATCATTAAAAACATTCTTTTGAAAGGCTTCATATCTCCTGCATGTAGTGCTATCAAAGAAGTGGTTGGGTCCTGTACTCTAATATGTTGATTATGAAACTTATTGGAAACTATTCCTTAAACATTTGACTTATGCCTTACTATCCTATTGGAACAGGTATCTTTTAATTGGCAGATCTGAAGTATCACTTGTTTTCTTTTCTCTTGCAGTTAAGTTTCAAGGTAAAATGGGTGGTATGCTACCATGCCGACGACTCGGGCCATCGTAAGTCATTTGTGGTTCTCTTGAAAGATGTTACAGAACAGTTTTTCATGTTTTTGTTTTGTTTTTTTTTGTTAAACTGTGATGGTATTTTATAGCATTACAGGGCTTTAACCCTTTCACTCCTGGGCAATTCCCCTCTATATTCCCGGAGCTAAACAAGGCATTTTCCAGTGACTACACTAAAAATGCTCTTACATAAAAACTATATATGCAATGAAGGTGATATTTGCACCCTTTTTCACTCAGATATAGCACTTTCGAAAAATGTCAAAATATTTTACAAAAATAACTTTCCAGGGGGTAATAACATCATAATTATTCATATCCGAAAAAAAAACAAACAACAAAATTGCATTTCAACTAGGGCAAAATGTGTTGAAAAACGATGCAATGCCATTGAAATCTCCATGAATACTGAGAAACAAACCTAACAAACACCTCTGCAAAATTACAAACACAATTGAAGACCATAACTTGGTAAACATGACATAACCCCCGGATCGACAAAAATTGTC
>JAOBRC010309239.1:0-13339 GCA_027575255.1 Scolionema suvaense
AGATCTACCCGACCATCTACTCGACGCCTGTTTTTACACTTGTGACTGTAAACTCTTCGTCCAGATGAACTCTTCGTCGTCAGTATAAAAACGGCTATTCTAACAACAGGTGAATGGCTTTCCTCTGAGTGGAACTAGACATTCTAACAACAGGTGAATGGCTTTCCTCTGAGTGGAGCTAGACACTCTAACAACAGGTGAATGGCTTTCCTCTGAGTGGAGCTAGACATTCTAACAACAGGTGAATGGCTTTCCAGCAGGGGAAGTGGAATGCCACTTCATGTACATGCCCTGACCAGTGCCACATTAATAATTCTATGAAAGGCAACAATGTTCACCGACAGATAAGTCAGAACAGAACTAACACTTGGACAACACTTGTTCACTATTTTCCACAAAAACTGTGTTAAAATTCGAGACAATTGAGTCAGCCAAGCCAGTATTCCTCCCTATGTGTTTACAGACAACTGGACTATATTTGTCAATGCACCCTCAGCAAATCAAATAAAGCCAACAGGAATGGAGTCATTTCCAACCTCTTAGCACTAAACACAGGCTCGAAACCGCAAGAAGAAATTTGAACAGGGAAATGTTCTATTCTGAATTAAACAAGTCACATAATTAGTGGACTCCCGCAAATTTAATTGAGAATCTCTGCGTCAGATCAAAGAAGAGAATAACACGTAAGCCATAAGATTTGCACCACGTAATGAAGTGTTCTTGAAACATTATGAAAAAACCCTAGCACAGCCATTATTAACATAAATTGCCACCCGCATGCTGGAGAACAAAATATTCCCAAGATATAAAGCATTGGTCACAACATTTGTGTTGTTGCCTCTCAGATCCACGCCAAAATGAAAAGATAAACCATTGTTGACAAATTTGGAAAAATCCTGAAAATAACCATTTTCTAACGTAAATTACCAACCACAAGCCTAACGAGATTTTCCTCAGGCACATGGTTCATAACGGACGCAGAGAGGCCCCTACCAATCACACCAAAAATGACTGAAAGTGGACGAACTGTTCATGACATATTTGGAAAAAAAGCTGAAAACGGCCATTTTTGGACACAAATTGCCACCCACAAGCAAAACCAGATTGTCAGGAGACATGGCATATGGTTCACAATATGTGTAGAGTTGCCCCTAATATTCACATGCGCAACAAAAATGGCAAGAATCAGATGAACATATCTTGAAATATTTGGAAAAAACTATGAAAAACACCATTTTTTGGCGTAAATTGCCACCTGCAAGCCAAACGACATCGTCCGGAGACATGGCAAATGGGTCATAACATGTGTACAGTTGCTTCAAATATTCACACCAAAAGTAACAATAAACAGATAAAACGTTCATGACATACGTGACAAAACCCCTGAAAATCGTTATTTTTGGACATAAATTGCCACCCGCAAGCCAAACGAGATTTTCAAGAGACATGGCATCTGGTTCTAAACACGTGTAGAGTTCCTCTAATATTCACACCAAAAATGACAAGCATCGGATGAACAGTTTTTTACTTATTCGGAAAAAACACAAAAAAGACCTTTTTGGACGTGCATAAATTGCCACCTGAAAGCCGAATGAAAGTTTTCCCAGATATGACACGTGGTCCACATCATAACTTCTATTGCCCTGCAGTTTCACAACAAAAACTACAAAAAAGTAATCAACAGATTTTGAAACATTTTTAAAAAACCCTGAAAATGGCTATTTTTAGGAATAAATTGCCACCTCCATCACTTTTCCTCAATTACGGATTGTCACCTTCTTACCAAATTTCAGAAAAATTTATTGAGCGGTTATCCAGGAAAATGCGTTGGTGATGGGCGGACGGACAGGCCTCATTTCATAGCACTCTTCTGCTAAAGCGGGAGTCCAAAAATAAGGGTTTGATCCCTAGCATGTAATTAGCACCAGTTAACCAAGATTCCTGTATATTTGATAGCCAGAACTCCGATTGTATAAGCATAGTCAAGCCTGATGCAAATGTTATGATTTTTCTTTAAAGATACTGCAATAGCCCTAGTTACACTGAAGATCAGCTATAGCTTAAGGTTTGGATTAGCCTAATGCTGACGTCAGACACTAGCTAAACAGCATAAATTCGGTGATTAGCTAGAAATGTTGATTAGCTAGACCAGACTAGCAAATCCAGGTTGAGTCAATAATTGAAACGATTGACTGACAGTAGTCAGCTAATCTGGTCGGTTAAGCTAATCTGTCACCGATGTTCCACATAGAATTAGAGTTTAGCTTGGCAAAGTACCTGTTTCAGCTAAACTTCGTAGTTGCACGGCATTAGCTAGACGAAATGGCGTAAGCTGATCCAAAAACTAGCTAATCTCACAGTGTAACTTAGGGCTATTAGCTAGACGAAGTGGCGTAAGCTAATCCAAAAGCTAGCTAATCTCGCAGCGTAACCAGGGCTAATTTGATTCAGTTTATCTGTCCATAGATAGTACCGTAGATTACTTGACAACTAGGTTCTAAAGCCTACTGTATGTGCAACACTTTGAGGGCCACTAAGACATTTGAAAATTCAAATCAATCCTCAACCTCAACAGGGAGAGGGACAAAAAATGAGACACTTCCGTTGTTTCAAATTCATGTTTAGCATAACTCCAACAATATTTTCATCAGAAGCATAAAAATTTCACACAAAAGATATATTGCAAATGCCCAAAAATACTTTAAGACCAATTCACGATTTTGATCATGTATATATACACCACTTACATTTTATATTATCATCTTCTTATATCCTAAATATAACATTTAATTCCTTTTCTGATTCTTACACAGTAATAGAAATATAAAGCATATTTTTCTCATTCACAATGCAATATGACACCTACGCACATATAGATTTGTAGCAGATACGTCATGGCACAGGAATCAATAGAATACTAGGTGTCCCAGTAAATAATCAGAAAGACGCAAAAATAAATGTCCTTGGTATGTTTGAGAAACAAATACCAAACAGTTCTTCTCTAGCGCTGTACTGCAGCATGTCTTTTGAGCTATCTTAAGCTATTTAAGACGGTGTTCACATGAAGACCGGCATAAAGCTTACCCACTACACGAGTCAGTTTTTTTCATTCCTGTCGCTAGTATGCCTCTTGCATTCGTCCACATGAACTACCCGGCATGAGACTAAATCCCGGGTGTTATCTCATGCAGGTTATTTTGACAAGCATGAGATTTGACCGGGGCCTCAAAAAATTGTGAATACCCAACCAGGCATGAGTTGTGATTGTGAGCGCACTGAATAATTGATTTGCCCATTGTTCAATAGTTCTAATGAACAGCGATCACGTGCAGTTCCTGTGTTGACAGAAAGCGATTCCAATGCGCGCCAAAGCAGCAGCTCAGTTATTTTGCAACGAAGAATTCATGCCAGAGCAAGAGCAGGAGCGCTCTGGTGAACTGCTTGTCAGACGGCAAACTCTGGGCATGACCCATGTTTCTTTCCATCAAAATTTGTCTGAGAATATCTGTCGTTCACAACATTCTTTCAGCAATCTCAAATAGTAGAATCCGTACAGCTGGAGCAGAGCCCATCTTACAGTCAAGAACCCCGAGAACTGCTGCACGAGTTCACGATTCATTGGAGCAATGCTGAATGGCACTTCATGAAAATGCATTCATGACGGCCTAAACGACTTTCGTGCCGGGTTGGCTCTCATGCCAGCTCATGTAAATGAAATTAATCTCATGCCGGCACCAGCTAGACACCCGGATCCTAACTCATTCTGCTCTCATGTGAATACCCTCTAAGTCTCCAGCTATTTCGACAACTTGATCTGGGGAGACTCCTCGAGGTTCAAATCTATGAAGGACTGATCAGTAAAAAATTATAAAATTGTGTTTCTTGCTGGTATCTACCTGATTCACAGGGAGTACTCTCAAGCACTATCGTTGATTACAAACGGCTCTCAAAAGCTTTCCAGTCCCAGCAACCACTGCATACGTATGTATAAAGCACATGTCTAAAATAAAATTCTCACTTCAGAGATGCATCATCTTCAAAGAATATTAAAACAGAAAAACTGCTCACATCTAGTAGCAAGTCGACAACAAACCAAATTGGTTGCAAAACAGTTTTACAGTGCTGCTTAAAAATATTCTGCTTCATCACACATTTTTCAATTAACGATACTGCAAAACCTCAGAAGTCATAACAGTTGCTAATATTTAGTCAAGCTTTATGGGTGTTTTAAAAGCTTTTCAAAATTTTTCGTAGTGTCATGCGTTAGTCTCATCAGGTGGTAACTTTTGGAAAACGTTCCCTCTAAGAAACCACCTGCTGTGAAGCTACAAACAGAAATGATAAAAAACAGAAATTTCAACATTCTAGAAGATCTAAGTCCCCTCCAGTTTGTTTTTAGCGTACAAATTGTACATCAATGGAAAGATCTCAACAGACTATACAAAACGGTGTCAGCTTGTTTGTTGCTTTTGACTTGATCAAAAGTTATGAGCGATTTAAGTTGAAATCTCATGATTTCATAACAAAATTTCTGCAATTTTTCAAAGACAGAGCCATAACTTTTGATTGGAAAAATATCTCGACAAATGCTGACACCATTTTGGAGGTACAGCATGTAGGCTTCACCTAAAGTTTCTTTGGTGAAAAAACATAGATCACAGTGGGACTGCTCTCCAAAGCCCTATGACCGTGTTTTCAAATATTTCCTTTGCTTGAAAGCAGCAGGTGGCAATTTATCTCAAAACCTGCAGGAAATGAAGCCTTCTGCTGATGCATTAAAAACCAAAGACTTCTTGAAAACGTTTCCGAATCAAATTTGAAGACTAACTGAGCCTTTGCTGTATCCTTAAAATATTTTAGATACTGATTAAAGTTATGCTCTGATTAGCAATTACTAGTACTAACCACTCGCTGATTCCCATACGGACCCGCTACTATGTCAAACCGCAGGTCGTACCTTTGAGGCCCGCCCGGTACAATGTTTATGGCATTGCAGCGGGTTCGTGTGGCAATCACCTAGTGGTTAGTAGTACCAATTCCGGAGATTATTTCAAAAGAAGAAGATTATTTCCCAGGACGGCCGAAAACAGAACCAAAAGAAAATCCTTATTTCTGTTGGGTATGTACTAAAACATGAGGAAAATGCTTTGTTTTAAAGTTCATAGTCATCTTTGCATATAATGGTTACAGTAGCATTAAAACTTTTAATGGACTATGTTTGCGACACATGAAGACAACAAGGAACCTAAATTTTGAAACCACAGGCAGAGCAGTGAAAAAAATAACGAAGTTCCTCAATGGACTCCAATGATAAACATCAACAGAATTCAACAATAAAATAATTTTCATAATTCCCAGACTATTAGCAGTGGCCACAGATTCAATAACGAGTCATGGTCAAGGATGAAAGAGGCACTAAATAAAAAATCCAGAAATAAGCCCTGGCCGTAAAAAAGGACCAAATCATTCAGCCAGCCCGCCATCCGCAATGATGAAGTTCAGGAGCAATGGCACAAAAAACCAAATTCAAATTGGAGCTGGACATCATATTATTTTATTATCAGCAACAGCATTGAAATAAAGCCTGTGCAGGGAAAAAAGTTCCATTATTACCAACACTGTTCCAATATTACCAACACTTCCCAAAAAATATTCGATGCAAATCCGGAAGTAAGAGAAGAGCACGAAAGAATTCGGAATTCTGGAAAGATCCGGAAGACTTTTATCCCCACATGGTTCACAGATGCACATAAATTCAAACCCCATTGAAGGAAAATTTAAAATTAGGAAAAAACTATTAAATCTGATTATTCAAAATCACTTTCAATATTAAGTACGTAATTCTGGAACTATGCTACCACAAAAAATACAAAACTTAAGCATATGCTCAACAAAAACCAGTTTCTACAATTTAAACTAGTAGAACTTCCTTGCCCAGACGAACCCTGACTCTTGCACATTTCTTGCTTAGTATCAGATAAACATAAAGCATAATCCATCACATGAAAGATGATGTTTTCCTCCAGAACGCCGCGAATGAGATGGGATCGAGGGCCTTTCGCATAGATACCTGAAAAAGAGATATTTCAAGCTACACACTTTTTCTATAACCAACACGATCAAAATCTCTCAAAACATTTAGCAACAGTTAAGCAAGGCCCAGCCTGGACAATGGCCAAAAGAGAAAATCGCAGAAGACAAAAAATAAAGACTGTTTTAATGCAAAAGAAGAACATTTCTCTAGCAGCTTTGTTTTCTCATTCCATTTTACAAGCAACTATTAACCAAAAAACACTAACAGAATTACATCAAGAGATATCCGGAACTCGACTCGTGAAAAAAAAAAACACCTCCATTGATAAAATTTATGACCAAGCCTGTGTATGTATATGGTCAGCCAGCAACAGCCAACCAACAATCGAGCCTGAGCAAGAGGAAAACTTCTTAAGCAACATTGAGCCTCAGACATAAAATTGTGTTGCTTATAAAAAAAAGTGTGTATTTCAGATAATCATCAGCGTAACACTAAATAAGACATAAATGCAATAGTAATGTTACTTCTATGTCATCAAACGTATCAAGACAACCACATGTATCTGCTGAAAGTTACTCGTGACGAAGAGTGGTTGACGCTTCATGTCGTAGCAATGCAGATTAGTGAAAGCAATTGACCTTCACAAAAATCACAGGTCAGTCATGAAAAGATAAATCGTCAGATTTGATGATGCAGATCCAGTTATTGCCTACTCATTGCAAAGCGAAGCTGAGTTGTGCTTTTATAACAGCAGCATGGCTTCCTGTGAACCCTGACTATCTAATAACCTAATGCAACGCAATATAAAGTAAAAGTAATGCATGCCCAACAGAACTGAAAAAAGGATCGAGGAGCAATTTTTGAAAACTTTGAAAATATGAGGTGGTCCCAGGCCCTCACAAATAGCAATAGGAGGGTATCAGATTAAGTCAGAGTAAATATATAATGGTAATGTGGAAATCTACAGGGAGAATACCAGCATTCTAGAGGTTGTTGTAGAGGATGAAGCAGATTGTCAGACATCCACTTGTTTTTTTAAATTTTTATTTTTTTAACCTCTCAATCCAGATGGGAGAAGAGGCTAGCAGGCCTCCTACGCGATGACTGTCAAACTTGTCATATATATGCAATAATATCTTGAAAAGATCACGATTGCCAGGCCAGGTGACAGTTGAGATAACTTAATGAGTCAAATAAACGGAGGTTGTATGTTAAGTGGTGAGCATAACACACGAGAGACTATGTTCCGCACCCTTAGTTTTCCAGCCAAACAGGCTTAGGCGAACGCATGTTAGTCGTCTGTCTTATTACTGCACATAAAGCGCAGGTCTAATCATGTTCTAAGGATTACTTATAGAGAAGTCTTTATCAGGAAGACAAGAACACCATAACGAATAGAACAGAATAGCCTTCACTGGCAAGTGACTACAACTCTGAGGGAAACAAGCAGCCCAATATGTACATTGAAACCCTGCATCATCTTACCGACATCTTCTCCGCCATGAGTTTCACTCCCCAGAGGTATAAGGGACTGGTACCGAGTCATTCCATCAGTTAAATCCATATTTGCCGGGTCATCTCGCATCTGATTGATTAAAGCACCAGGGCCATTCATATAACCAAGAGTGGAGAACCTTTTGCCATCATCAGCTAGTGGATTGCCACTCTTCATGGCGAGACCAAATATGGGATGGTTAAATGGTTGGTAGCCACCCAAAGTGAAAACATGGGAATGGTCTGCAGTAACGATGGTCAGTACTTCCTCTATATGCAATCATAGAACAAAAAACAAACATAAGCAAACCCTTCTCAAATATACAACCAAATAATAACATATGAATAATAGAGTTCAAACACAGCAGTATAAAAATCTTTGCTACAAAATCTTCTTTAAGGAAAGAGCAATACATGTTCATGCATGTACAATTTTGAGCGATGTTGACAATGGAAAGTGGCAGTACACAGATAAAGAAACAGCAGGCAGACAACTGAAGCCATATAAACATGCATGCTGCCATGAAGGCGGACACAATGAAAACTGACTGACCTTTTTGAGGAAATATAGGAAATGAATGACTTCTTCACATTGACAGGAGATGCCGAAGGATTGAATCTTTTTGTTCTTGTGCCATGAAATTGTAACAAGTTGATAGTCCAAAGGTATACGACGGCGACTTCAGGCAAGCGAATATAAGAAGATTCTAAGGCTTCTCTTCTCTTTCAAGCGCGCATAATATAGGGTTGGGTTCCATTTTTGTACTGCACCATTAATAATTAATCTAAATTAACACGGTATTAGCTGCTTCCCCATTTGCCAGAAATTGGAGCTATGAGAGATGAGCGTGAACTCAAAAAACACATGTATGGGTGCATTTTGCTTATAGTTTTCTTTGAGATACGCAAACACCAGCTTAATAAGATAGCAAGTAGAGTGCAGGTGTTGTGTGAGTAGGTGTGTCGTCATGCATGTGTGATAGACTGAGGTGAAACAACAATGTGTGAGTCAATCAGTGTGCATACCTGTTTCTGCAAATATTTTGAGCAAAATTACCCTATGCAATGTAAAAACAACGCCAATATATGGCCTCCCACTTTTTGAAAGTTGTTGAAAAGCTTTATGCTTGTTTTTAAAAATTGAGTTGTCTCTTGGACTATGAATACCACAGCTATAATTGTAACATGTTTCATGAAAATTATCGATTTGTAGATACAAAATTCTCAGCAACAGGCGACGTGACTCGCAATTTTTTGTGAACAATAGGATTTTTTCCAAGTTTGCCTGATATCACAGGGAGTCCCCAACCTCACAGAAAAAGCATCAGGCAAGCATGGGGAAGGTCTTTCAGGCCAAATCCACTGCCTTTCATTATTCTATGAAGTCATCCGACTGAAAATGCCAAAAAATTGCCGTACCATCTGCTGATTGGGTCCAAAATTTAGACCACAGATAGACTGTGCATTTCAGATGCAAGCTATTCTGTGTTTAAAGATGGTTGCACTTGAAACCCATATTGTGTTACGACAAATTAAGATCACAAGACTGAGAAAAAGAAAAAATTAAAACAAAGAGTCGGTTTGCCCTATTTGGGTTATGAAATGGGGAACTATCTTTCTTTCTAAGCACATGTTTAAGTAATTTTATGCTATTCTTTGATTGAGACACCAATTTCTACACTAACCAGATGATTTTGGGTATTACCGAATGTGGGCGCCCATCAGTTTTCTGGGAACATTTTAGCTGATTAGTGAAAGATCTTCTGATATTTAATTCAAAACCAGTTTCGATTAAATAGTGGTAGAAACATACTTAACCCTAGTTGCTATGGGGTATTGGGACACCCTAGTTAGTGTGGGGGTTGGGGGGCAAAAAAGTCTTTTCTAACAAATGGTTGCAGCCACATCCAAACCAATAGTGCATACTTATACAGCAACTATTTTAGTTTTAAAATATGCATAGATTTGTAAACAATTAATGCTGATGTCAGCATAAGTACCATCACTAAAGAATTTTGCTCATTGATAAAAAACACTAGGGCGAGGTCAGAGGGGGGGGCAAATTTGCACAGCAGCTAGGCTTAAACACATGCCTGCTTGCACTAAATCTCACCACCGGAAGACACAGGTAGACACAAGTGTCAAAGGCATAATCTACAAAATACAACATACCATCAAAACAAAATGCTCCTGTTGACAAAACAACGTGTTATTGATTAAACGTTCAGTCATACCTTCCTTTGTTAGTTCGACTATTTTCTCAACAGTCTTTGCTAATTCCACAGCTTCAGTCAATGCTTGAACAGGACGATTAGCGTGATGTCCATGGTCAATTCGACCGCCTGAAAAAGTGTAGTGCACCGCTGATGTAGTTACACTTTGTGTTGCATAAGCTCTCTACATGTGTGCAACAATAGATTACAATAAAACATGTCATAAAGTTCTCCAAGCTTTTCAAATTTACCTCAAACTGAATTCTTGTGGGCTTTTGTATGATGACTTTAGTATACTAATTAACCCTCTCACTACCGGGCTTGGCACCCCTAGAATACCGGGCAAAAAGTGGCTTTTTCAACTTATCATGTCTTCAATTTCAATATGTCAGTAAATAATGAAAGAAATAAGCCAAAATTTTTACATTTAGATTTGAAAATAATTAATTCAAGTATGTTTTTTATATTGCAAAAATGTCAAAAATTTTTTTTGATAGATCAAAAAATGTCTTTGTCCAGTTTTTTTTCAAAAGAACTAATAAAACGCAGAAAATTTCTTTAAAAAAATCAAAACTCACTCCAAATGCAATCTATCCTTCAGAACTGAAATCTAAAATATAAAATCAACGAACTGCACAAATCCCATGATACTTGGACACAGAACCCAAAAATATGACAAATACTTGGTTCATCAAGAATGTGCGCGACAACAATGCTGACAGTAGATTCAGAACAGTACCTGCCAAACTTCTGTTATCAACTCAGTGTCATAATTATTATCTTCACATGAAAGATGCTGAATGTGATGGTAGACATCTACCTGGCCACTCAAGTCAATTACAAAACCAAATGGTGGCGTCAATATCTCAACAAATTTACAGATGGTACATATGACCTGACAAAGGAAGAACAGTTTCTATCTATCTGGTACTCACAAAAGTTGTCATCGGCAAGAGCATCGAGTGAGACTCCCCCTAAGTCAACAGAAGTGTCTGAATAGTAATGTCTTTCAAATACAGCAGCTACCACGTCCCTACATCATCATAAACTTTCTTCACTCCACTCTGACATCTAGTCAACAAGGCAGCCATTCTCCAAGCAAAAACTAGCGGGTTCAAACACAGATTTCTCAGCATTGCGCATATCCTTTTGCATGCAGTTTTCGCTTGCGACGCACGATTTTGTAAATATGCAGAAATATGCAGAAATATTCAGAACGGAGGCTGGGAACTTGGTCTTTACAATCGTGGACAAAATATATTAGAGCACAGCGAAAAATCTCCTTCTCTTTGTTTCTGAGTCATTTTAGGACATTCGTCATAAACACTGAAAATAGGGGGAATGGGGAGACCTCCAGATCGACCCCGAATCACGTTTCTTTCAAATATTTTGTTCATGATTGTAGGCTAGAAAATCATGTAAGCTGTGTTCGCGCAGCGAGAATCAGTTATGTGAGGTACTGATTTTGCACCCACTGTGCCAGCCAAGGCAGTAACAGGGTTGAGTCATTCTTAATGAGTCAATGAGTCAATGTTATGATTATCCAGTATTACGTAAAACAAACCACACAACTCAAACTTCTGACGCCAAAATTACTGCATTGGGCAGCAGACATGTTAAGCCAATCTGCTCTAAAATAGCCATTAACTGCCCTGCCTCCCACTGACAATGACCACTGCCAAGTAGTCTACGACATTTATTTCACTGAACCAGACTACAGCATATCTGCGGTTCCTTTCAAAATACGAAAAACCTTGTCAGCTTTCCTACGAAGAATTGTCTGGCAAAATCACGGATGCTATCTTTCCCTCAAAAAAGAATTTCAGTGAATGAGAATCAGAAGGAAATTAAGCCCACTCTTTTTTATAAGAACCAGAAAATTTAACCTGAGGCCTGTTGGTCTTAATTTTTCACCAATTTTGTTTGCTTTAATTGTTCTTACATTGTTCGTATTTTGCAATATGCTATTAGCTTAAAAAGTGGCTATCTGTAACACAGAATCACATTCTACCTAAAAAAATAATCAATCAAAAGAAAAAATTATTGATGTTTGGATCCATCCTTATCAAGTAACATAGCTTTATAACAAAATTCGATCCTCTGTAGCTTAAAACAGTGTTGTTGGTCTTAACTTTGGGGCAGAAACTCAGTCCAGGTTTGTTCTTAAATTGTCCTCAATTTTTAGGCAAATTTGAAACTTCTATAAAATAGTTCTCATAAAAAAAGAGTGTGTACATCTAACATGCATTTTCAAACACAATTCATACGCAGAGCCTGAATTGCAACTGATGAACCAACTTAGATTAAAATACAATATTCAGAGTCGAATTTCACGAGTTAGGGCCTATTTCACGAAAGTTTATCTCACGAAAATGTTCAGGAAGGTCAGCACAGGAAAGTTTACCTCACAATTTTTTTCCAAAAGAAGATTTCGCACAAGTTTATGCAGTCTAATGTTCATTTTCTTTGGATCTTCACAGCAATAAAAATTTAACATACAGTATACAACAGTTTTTCTTTCTGTGAAACTTCATCAGGCAAATTGCATGTGATTTAAAGATTCGCAAAAGTTTATCTAAAAAATTTCACTAGCTTTTGACCTCACAATAGGAAACACAAAAAAACACATAAATTGTCCAGCATGTCAGAGCCATATTATCAGATAAACATTGTCCTCAAAAGTAGGGCAGGTCAATGGCAATATAGTAAAATACAATACAAAATGAAAGATGTCAGTATGCCTAACCTTCAATAAGCAAGAAGAAACCTTTTGGGTTTTTCTGCAGAACTTTGATAGCAAACTCCGCCATTTCCGACAGTGATGGCTCGCCACCTTTATCCTTCAATTTATCAATTTGATATTGCATGTGGCTATACTCAAACAAACCTGACGAAAAGAGGAGAACGAAGAAAATACTTCATAGAATCTAAAACAAGCATATAACATACCTTTTAACACTTTTTTTCTGTATTCTGACATTTTTGACACATTTTTCTGTATTCAAAAATGAAGTCTTTCTTTCCAATATTTTTCAAAACAATGTTAGAACGACAATGCTACGATCCTCGCACTAGTACAGAGTAAATTCTAAATTATCCCTGAAGAAAGTGCATCAATCCAAGACTAGGGTGATTTACCATGCCATGTCAGCGCAAGCAAGAAAGCAGCATGATTATATCCACTACTTACAGCATTATCAATAAGGGTACACAATATTGTATACATGCACAATCAGGGTCTAATCTAGCAGTGTCCGGTTTGCAACAAAAAGGGCACTTAGCTCCATTAAATAAGTTCGAAAATTTGAGAGTTAGATTGAACTTTTAGTAAAAGGGCACTTTTGAGGCTAATTTTGAGAGGGGCAGCGTTCGAATACCAGACGCTCTTTTCGGCTACATTAGGGCCTGACAATATTGTATACATACATGATAGCAACATGATTATATTCACTACTTACAGTACTATCAATAAGGGTACACAATATTGTATACATACACGATAAGGGTAGCTTCTCCTCAGGGTTCAAATTTCTGCTTCACAGCAGAACAGCCTTCCAACTTATAGTCTTCTCTTCTGGCAGGTACATTGGATCTTGTT
>JAOBRC010309461.1:0-13333 GCA_027575255.1 Scolionema suvaense
TAGGGTGGGGGGGCAAATTTGCCCCCCCCCGGTCTAAAGAGGGGGGTGCCAAGAGCCCGGTCGAAATAGGGTTAAGTACGGGCTTGTTGATTGAAGTAGCGGCTATGCTACTTTAGCTGCATTCCTGAAAGCATTTTGTTTGGGAAGGTCTGGTAGACGGGGTCACTTGTTGGAAAAAGTGTGAGCAGAATTAATTTTTCCTGTTTCTCAAATCAAACACTAGCTAGCTAGGCCTCATACATTACTTCAGCACAAACCGTATTCTTAGACGGGAAATCGTGCTGTGCTGCTATATCAATGATTGAGTTGTGATCACAAGGGACTTGTCTTGGGAACCAAACTCAGGAAAGTTGGACCTGTCTGTAGGGTAAGGCCGTATTTAACTAATCTTCGGTTCATTGTCACTTCTTTATCATGCGCGCGGTAATTATTGATTAATAATTATTTGGCCCCACAGTAATACTGTATCAAAGATAAGGTTTTCCATCGAGCTTATAGCCTGTCTGTCTTGTTCACTTATTGACTCGGCGGGGAATGCATGAACTCCGAGCTGGGGATACGCCAGGCAAACGTCTTCACCTGCTGATGAACCCCAAACATAAGTGGACACCTCTATTCGTGGATGCCTCTAGTGGCCATCTCCTCCGGTGGAAATTTTCGAAACAGAGTATGAATTCCACTGCTCAACATTGCTCCGCAGTCTGTCTAACAAAATCAAACAACCTATTACTTCTGGGCACAAGTATCAGTTTTGCGTATGCGTCACTTTTCATGGCTCTGTCTACAAGCAATAGATAAATTGCCCAGTGCGATTTGATTACATCCGATAAAGGGCAGAATTGTTCAAGGCTGATATACAGACAACATCTGAACGGAGTCTCATTCTCGTCTTACCGATCAAACATCACAACATATGTGATTGGCGTAGTTTTATTGAAGTGTTGCGTAAATGGTGATTATGCAGAAGTCCTTGATTTCATTCATAGCAATTTTGACAGGGTTTTGACAGCAACATGCTCATGCTAAATCAGAGGGTGGCAGTTAAGAAAATAGCACACAAATGTTGATACCGGTGACTCTTCCAAGGAATTTGTATATCGCTATATACAAGGCAGGCAGTAAGTGTCTCGTGCAATTTGTGCCTCTAACGAAAATGTTTCGAAATTGCGATTGCAGTGCCTGTGCACGATACTACATGTATCATTTAATTTTCCTGGCATTTGGCGATCATCGCCGAACGCAAGACATGTCCGTTTCCCATAGAATGTTGTGTAAAGAGAAACAAACAACATTCTTCCATCCATTCGAATATTGCGTCAGAATAAATTTCACTTAGCGCACGTGTCACGTTATCAAGCGATATAAAATGCGGGAGTTTTCTTCAATCCCACCCGTCTGCTATTACCGCACAAATAAATACTCCCAGCTTGACTTTGCATGGTTGATTGAAAACAGGAAACAGATAATGAGTAACAAATTCGGTGGTATAGGACTATTCATATTATATCTGAATGGATAACCAGATGAGCCAGATCGCAAGACCGTTCCCAGGAATGCTAACGATTGGCCACACTTGAAATTTAATTTACCTTCCCTTATCGAAATGAATCACCTAGACATGCAAAGCGGTATAGCGTTATGTGTGAATGAAGATGCACAGCCTAGACAGTAGTGTTGCTCGCTCATTCAAATCAGGATGCTCAGAATTTGTTTTATTACAAAATGTCAATAGCGTGAACGACCTTCGGAGCCATAATTAGTTTTGATGCGCAGTTAGCAAAATTATGCTCTTTTTTCTTTTTATTTGGTTAACAACACAACCATCTCGTTATCAACTACAGCAGGAATATCATGTGTAGTGCAGTACAGGCTGTTTGCAAGTTGCGGCTTTCAACCATGTCTTTTTCGTTCGGTTTCATTGTTATGTGTATAAAAAAAAAGTAGAAGAATAAACAAAGCCTTGCAGTCAGAGCATGCTTCTCTGGATGACAGTTGTTTCCAAAAGAACTGATAAGGTTAAGCTCGGGGCTGCCTTGAGAGGGTAAATTTTTGTGTGGATTTGTTTTTGTAGTGTGAATGCATATCCACGAAAGGAATGGAGAAAGTTTTTGACATGAGCCCGAGGTATTTGATAACCCAGCATCTTCTTTGAATGACAAGGAACATAGCAGGATATTGTAAATAAATCTGTTCAGCCAAATCGGCATATGATCGCACCAGCTGGAGAAGCCATGAATACGCACAGCATCAATTGGGACATTGACAGTGTTGCGTGAACACAGCAAAAGAAACAAGACAGATGGCCATGGGAACGGAAGTTTCTTGCTGGCTAGACACAGTTCAGGAAAATAAATTGCAGACTTGCGCTGCCAGCTGCAAAACAGAGCAAGTACGTTGCCTAAAGTTAATGCACGCGCAAACTGAAACTTCTACTTTCCGTGGTCAAAGGTAACCTGAGTATAAATTTGAGGTATACTAGAACACAACCATACAAGCCTGATCTTGCGGAGCAAACTGCCCAGTCGATCCCCACATGAAAATGACCCATAGTTATGTTTTATTAGATTCAAGAAGCACTGAGCTCGACAAGCCTGGGCACATAACACACACCAGTTTACTTTGGGTCCAATTCGCATAAATTTCTTCCACAAAATTCATGTAACACATTCGATTTGCGAAAATTTCTTTCGTGAAATTAACCCCAGACGAAATTCATGGAAAGGTCTTTCGCAACATTTGATTATTTTTGGTCAAATTCTAGCCAAAGATTACCTTTTTGTACCTTTTTTTTTATGATTTCCCAATGATTAGACAGGGAAAGTACAACTGAGCTTTGAAAAACTGATAATTAACTTTTCTTTCTTTGATTCGGTTTGTGAAAATTTCTCAGCTGCGAAACTCTTATAAAGCGCTTGATTCGCGAAAATTACTCGGAAGGCGTGATTTTGTATTCAGTTCTAATACATTCTGTATGGCTTTTCTTAGAGGGCCTTAGAGGTTGTAATTGGCAGCAGATGTTGTTCATTCTTTCTTCCTTACCCACACATCAAAATCACTGATTACACACTGCTTGAGGTTTTCAAAACACTGGCATGATTGATAGATTGCGAAATTACCACATACTTCTTCTATATTCCAAAAGTGTCACACAAACAAAGCTATGCATTATGAAGGAACACCTCCGACTGATAGTGTAATGCATGTGCAGTTGGATAATAAGGATGAACCACCACCCGTGGCAAACAGACAAATTTGGTTGGGTCCAGGAGCAACACCGAAAGCGAATACTGCTCCGCTATGGTAAATGGCATCTTATTGAGGTTCGCCGCTTCTGATCATCCAGCATAAAATGATAAGACTTAAAAAGGAAATTAGGTAAAGCTAGGGTCATTTGAAAGAGATTCCTTGCAATAATAATGACGGTGAAATACTAGTAGAATTCAAAGAAAAGATAATGCGTGCATGCGGAACTTCAACCAAGAAGTATAGCCTTCAACGTAGGCACATCAACCCAAGGATAAAATACATTTTACATACAAAGAATAAACCAAAGTCAGCAGCTGGATCTAGAATACGAGCAGGAGTCCTACTTGAATGTAAGCATAGTAGCTCGACACCACCAAGCAAATACACCATGCAAATTTTACGGTTAGCTATACCTACAGACCTGCTTGGTGTTCTGCAAACAAAGAACACGCAGATGCCTTTAGTAGTTACATAACAGGGTGAAATGACAGAACTGGTCAAACTAGCATCAATATTGTGTTCAAGTTGCCGGAACACTTACGGTTTGTATATCACCCACAAGAATAACTAACTGAAAAATCAGGCTAGAGCTATTTTTAGAAAGGACAACTGAATATTTAGTCTGGGGTACCAAAAGCGGTCTCGATGTCGATCAACAACTCAACAACTTGTACCTCAGTGGCAAAAAGATTATGTTTTTCCTCGTGAGATGAAGTATGAAATGGAGCGAAAGGAAAATGCAGCTTGGTATCCAGGCTACTGATTCCCGGCAGTCTTTCCTAAAATTCTCTAAAAACGCCCTTATTGATAACATTCCTCCCTTGTCCGATGCTGACCATAACCTTGACAGCATTTCACATTTCATGAGCACTGATGACAATCCCTTGTTACCTATTGCACTGGATGAATAATGCAGAACATTGCGACATGAAGTGCAGCTCTTCCATGTGGACACATCACGAAATCTGAAAATTCTTAGTTCTTGTTCTCCTACCGCTTCCAAATCAACAGGACTGCAAAGCATTATTTCATGAAGCTAGCTTTCAAACCAAAGCTCATTATATACACCCACAATCAAAATATATTTTGGGGCGTCTATCCGAGGGCGGGCATTTAAGAGGAGGCGTCTATCACATTTTTATGAAATTCTTGTTTTATCCTTACGTATAAACTCAATACATCCATCAATGAAATATAAAATATAAAATATGAAATATAAGGTGGTTGAAATAAAAGGGGTGGGTGGAAAATTACCTGATGAAAAATAATAGGGGTGGGTGGAATCACTGGAGTTGGTGGATTTTTTATCAGAATAAATATATAACTGGGATGGGTGGAATTTTTTTCAACACTCGGCTCACTCCTATGTTTAAACGGTAATTTTCATTTCAAGGGTTTTTGTAGACGCATTAAAACTCAAAAATTACCGTTCAGGTGAATATTTATTAAAATGTGAGAAAGGAGACCCTACTAAAAGGGATGCATGGAACATGTTTCAAATTTAAATAAAATTGGTTGCTTTTAAACGTGTCTTGGTTGAATTTTTTCACCAAAATTAATAAGCACCTCGCCCTGTCTATTCGGAACTCGAGAGTACATGTCAATATCATCTTAAACCATCATCTTTTCGATACTTCCGTATTCATATATGAAACAAAAACCACACAACTTAACTAATAATGAAGTTGTGATAGTAGTTTTACATGCGTTAACTAGTGCATCTCAAACAAAAATCGCTATAGAGAGGGGCGTTTAAAACCAGGGGGATTAATCGAAGCATTACGGTATTCTGCAGTACCAATAGGCCTATAGCTACAGTGGCTAGCAGGTACGAAAGT
This sequence comes from Scolionema suvaense, assembly GCA_027575255.1. Taxonomy (NCBI): domain Eukaryota; kingdom Metazoa; phylum Cnidaria; class Hydrozoa; order Limnomedusae; family Olindiidae; genus Scolionema; species Scolionema suvaense. The sequence goes on from JAOBRC010309461.1 coordinate 5,085, forward strand.
CTGGTTGATGAAGCTCTAGCTACTCATACCCTCATACTCTATACAACATCTCTCGGCTCTATGCTCTAGGACCCATCTTGCTCTAAGAGCACAAAGCAAACAAAATTCTAATTCAACAGAGGCCATAAAATTATTTCGGACATTCTCAGGTTTTGATTCTCTGCGGTCAACAGTGCCGCCAGGCCACATCACTGAACATTCTTGGTGAGCTCCATTATGTACATATTCTAGCATTGAATAGCGCCATCTTGAAATCTGCTAGAGCGTCCGGCTAAATACAGACCAGAATGCTAGCTACAAACAGCCTGAGTCAGATGAAACAGATCGAAAATAAAATGTGCGATTTAGTTGAATTTCTTTCACTACGTCTTGCAAACACGCATTGACTTCGAATCTTAGTGGTAAGAAATAGACAATCAATCTTAATTAGGAGCAGAAGAAAGCGCGAAAGAAGAGATCTACGAGGATCTTTTCTCATCCCACTTCATCCCAAAATCAGATCCCTTCCCTTTCAAGGCCTGTAACTCCTTCAGTTTTCAACGAAGTCGCACATATTATAAGTCGTTGGAAGCAGCCCCATTCCAGTTTTCCGGCAATATCTAAGTGTTGGGAATTAGCAAATGTCAGCATTATTTCTTGGAGTCTAAACCGAAGACCATCATCCAAATCAGCTCATTCTTCCGTGACCCATATCCCAGCTTGTGTGGTATTCTGCAGACCGCCAGATCGCCGTGTCAACAATATTTCTCCCCACTGACTGCAATAACGTTCAGAAAATTAGTAATGGACCATGCGTACGGTCGTCGCCATCTTGGTTTGATTTCCACCATGAACCGGGGAGCAACGAGACATGTTGTGACGTAGCGTGGGCATTTTGCTGATTGGTCTATTCACACCTTACTTTTTCTCCATTGACCAGAAACTCAGCTAGCTAATATCTGTACATGCACTGAGCAGTCGAGACCAGTGACGCGGTAAAAATTTGTAAACATGGCAGCAGGCAGGCAGAGCAGAAGCGGAGCAGAAGCTGACTGAAATCGCATCCTCGTGGCAGCGTAGATTGATGTAATTGGGAGGATCTGAGTATCATTTGATATGCAATTTAGCTAACAGATTAGTATCTCTGGATTGCCGTACGCATGTAGCTAGCCGGGAGAGTTTTTGATAAGCTTGTGTCTGAGAACAAACGGCATTATGCACACAGAGCAAGTGGTGACCGCAAGCAGCTACCTAGCAAGACCATTTAAGTGACAAGGTTGTTGGACTAGCTTGGTTTTATTGATCCAACTTATCGCAAGTAAGAACTTCAACCTTGCAAAGTGTATAGTTTAATTTCAAAGACGCCTAATAGGTTGGTAGGTACACCTGTCTTTTTGTGATAAGCCTAGCTAGACAGTTAAAAGCTCTGTCCTCCCTTTCCCAGCAAATTAAGGAACTTATGTTACTACTTCACAAGCTATATTCTTTTCCCTTTGCTTGAAGTTAGGAACCTAGTTATGCTTTAAGTTAAACAAGTTTGATACATATTTTCCGAGGAAAGATCAGATTCGAACATAAAAAACTGAGAAGAGCTTAAGCTTTCAAGTTTCTTGTACCTGTGCAGCTTGCGAGCAAGTGAAGCTGAAGTTGCACATAAATTCAGCTTTCAAGTGTGAAATTCTTGCGGCAAATTTTTCTTGTTCACACTAATTGACTGCTGTTGATATATTCATTTACAGCTTACACTTCATCTTAGATCCTAAATCTTTCCAAAAAAAAATTTCATCTAAGCTCATAACTTCAATAAAATCTTCAATCAAAATGGATACAATTCTTAATATTTTCAGCCAAGCTTGTGCGCAGGGATTCAGTAGACATTATAAACTGTTAGGTACCTTACTTGCAAGAAGAGGGAATTAGTATCAATGATGTATAAACACAAGGTTACATATGTTTTATACCCAAGTCCCAATTCTTACAGACTTGCTCAGTGACGAGAGACCATCACTGTTGCCGGGTATTCAATCAATAAAATGATTCACACTTTTCTGTGAGTAGAATGGATAGCAAAAAATTAATATGCTTTTATAGAAATATGTGGTAAAATTTCTCACTGCCCTTGGCGATAGAAATTTTTCAGATCTAGGAGAGGAGATCTTGGCAATGAAATAAAGGAGATTGTATATACTTACTCTTCAGAAGTCAAAGGTCCACTTTCAATTAACACATATGACAGAAAGCCGCCATTTGAGCTCTGTCAATAAAGTGACAGTGCACACGTCTCCATTCATCACATGTTTTTCGACTCCAACACTCCATGGGTGTGCATAAAAATAACTTCTACCTCCCAAAACAAAAATGCATTTAATGCGAGTTCACAAGTATGTAAAGATCTTTGGCTCAGAAAAAAATATTTTGAGTCATCTAGTTCAAGGTGACATCCTATATGCCAGTATTTTAAATATCAAATCTTTCAGCTGTAGCCGGTTAGAATATAGATACAAGAATACTTAGATAGATATCTTTAGATACAGGAACTTTCATTCTGCATTTCTGGATCTTTCATTCAACAATAAACTATGTGTCAAGTATGGTCAACAAGAAACAGCTAAGAAACAATTAAGCATGGGAAAGAGGAAAACGTGAGCAACATCGAGGCTCGGACATCAAATTGCATTGCTTATAAAAAAGTGTGTATTTGAGTAGAAAAAGTGCCAGAAAAAAAAAAAAAAACGAGCAAAACACTCAACACAACAGCCAACAGCAATTGTTCTAGTTGCTTCTGGCCAGGCCAGCAAGCAGCATTTCCTGCATACATCTACAAATCATCATCTTGCGCATAGAGCTACCTGCAAAGCTCATACGATTACGCCCCGAACTAAAAGCAAGTTGCAATGATTTGACATCCAATTCAAATTAAAACATCTTGCAGTCTGAGTTGCAAGCCACCAAAAGTTCGTTGGAGCCATATACAACCCTTCACGCGACAGCCATAGTGAAAGATATCAAGTTCCGCCTTAGCGTCGCAGCTCCTAGCAGCAGACTAGTGTCCGGACTTTCTTCTCCGTTTTTGCGAAAACCAAATGGCGACGACCGTTGCCGAAAATCCGAATTCTTAAATGGCTAATTTTGCGGTAACAAAGTGATTACAAAACAAGTGACACTTGGCAAGTATTTCAAAGCGCAACTTGCTTTAGTGCTGTTAGTTCCCCGTTAACCCTATTTAGGGGGGGGGGGGGTATATTTACCTTGTTTCGAGTAGTGGTTCAAACGTTAGGAAAATTTTCTCAGAGTGGTCTGACACTGCTCCATTGTATTTCACATAGGCAATTTGAGCAGGCTCGCACAGCACGCTGATGATAGTAATGTCGGAAAACAATAATACGTTACCCCCTGAAAAAATCATTAAAATGCTAATAAAGGTAAAAAGGCTATCTATATTGGCAAGGTTTTAGGTTCAGGACACAGAAGAGGTTCTGGTACAACTTTCCAGAAGGTCTGAGCTTGATCGGATCAGCCTTTCCTTACAAATCTTTGCTCAAAGTTTGAAAATCAACATTCCACAGAAATCGTCAAAAAGTGTTGGAAAATGGCTTTTTTTGACATTCTTTGGTCGCAGATCAGCGAGTCACAGAAGAATTTCAATTATGTTTACATCCAAGTTATGTATTGTCCACGTTTTACCTGTAAGGTATGTTTTAGCCCTTTAAACCGTATATTAAGCTCTATGTGAGCCTTTTTAGGTCCAAATTTTGCCCTTTTTTGTCAAATTTTCTGAATTTTTGCATAAACTCACGAAACCTTCACAAGTTGACCACGTAAAAACGAAAAAATATATTTTTGTTCTGTAAAAAATGGATGTTCGGGTAAAGGCTGATCTGTTGCATTGTACTAAAGTCAAAATTTCGACCGTTTTCGGTGTCAAACCAACTTAATTCTGTCACAAGTTACCTGTTCTAAGAATGATCATTATTAATGCTTAATTGATGTATCAAAATTATGCGTTCCGGCATCACCAATGTAAGCATCTTAGCTTCACCCTATCTGACGTGGGCTTTTTTGAGCTTCAAAAACGCGGGAGGGGCTTTTTAGCCCCCACCATCCTAATTTCTGTTCTAGAGTAGTTATGAAGGTAAAACTTGGTAGTAAGTTCTCTTAACCCTAAAAGACTTCAAAAAAGTAAGTAGAATTGTTTCTCGCCCCAGGCTCCTTGAAATATGACGTAATACGTAACCACGTGTAAAATACCGCATGTTTTGCCCGACTTTGCCCAAAAATCACATTTTTGCCCATAAAAACCCCAAAATTGCTTCAAATTGGATGAAATTTATTTTATTCAGTTGGTTTTACCGTTTTACATTGTATTTTGAGCATTAAAACTTTATTCCACTTCAAAAATTTGGATTTTTTTGAGTTTTTAATTTTCAGGAATTTTCGACCACCCAGACTGGCTCTAAAAGAACCTACTCTTAGTTTAAAAAAAGTGCTAATTGCTTCTCGATTGCTCAGCAATGGTTCACTTTTAATTTTTTTCACTTACCACCTAGTAGGACACCGCTCAACACACTGGTTAAGCCTCATCTGATCCGGTATGTTTGAAAATAATTTATCCTACGTATTTATGCAGGGCATAGCAGTTTTCAATTGTTGCTTATTTAGATTTATTTCCTGATATTGATGTACCTCTTCGCGTGACAATGCCGCGGTCATTTAAGCTCTTTTTCTACAGAATTGCATGGAGCACTTAAATCAAAATTTTGTAATCAAACAGAGTCAACCCTATTTAAACCTGGGCTTTTTGATGCTGATACCTGGGAGGGGGTGGGGGGAATTCCGGACTCCCTTCACAATTCTAGAACCATTGATCTGATAGTATTGAAACTTCGCACACACATTCTTTATCCCTTCATGCATATTTGTGCGAACTTTGCAAGTCAATAGGGTTAAAAGGGTGTTACCTATGACGTCATAAGTGAAATGACCCATCGTCAGATATGCGAAATGGGGTGTTTTAGAGAACATTGCACATCAGCGATTTACTTTTTGTATGAATAAAAACTATGCACATATTAATGGACAGCTCTTGCAAAGAACTTTCTTTTGATGCCTCATTTTAAAAATTTTGGACTAACATTTCCCGAGTTATGAGTAGAAATATGTATTTTCAGATAGCAGGCAATTTTCAAAAAGGGCGTGGCCTAGATGAACGAAAAGTTTTTGGAACCTGATTTTTTGCTCAGAACATGTCTCAATAAATTTTACGAATTCTCCAAAAGTTTTGAGCCACAGCATGCTTCCAAAACGCAGCGATTTTTGAAAAACCTGGGTTAACTACTTTCAAATATCATTACCCTCATGCTTTATGTACATGCTTTCTAAACGCTTCGTTTGGAAGAGGGCTGCAATAAACCATGGCCTTTAGATCACGACTGGTCGAGAAAGTAAGTATAGGCAATTTCCAGTGTTAAACATAAGACCAGTTGTCTGAAAACCCCAACATTATCACATTATTAACTAATGACCAGTCAACTCTCATACAAACAACTTATTCATTGTCCCCAATCGTTTTCTAGCCAAAGCCTTATAAAAAACTTTCTAAGAAGTGGACACTCAATTAGCGGACATTGCAATTAGCGGACAGATTTTCTTGAACGAAATGATCGAAATCGTGCATTTGCCTCTCTAATTAGCAGACAATTGAAAAGAACAAGAATTGACACTAAATGTAGATGCGAGTGACAATCTCTCGATCATTTATTTCAACCATATATTACAGCTTTAAAATCTAAATCACTGTTTACCTTATCTAGCTCTTTTCTGCCTCAGTCTACAATATTGTATGGAAAAAAAGCAGTGGTAGACCACTGAAACCACTAAGTCATAACAACCTCCCTGATTCAATCTCTTCCTGGTGACGTTAGGAATTGAGGTGTATGACACTTTTAAAAGTAAAGAGCAAAATTTTCCCTTGCCTCAGTACAAACTAATGCCCCATGTTTAACTCGAATTTTATCTTTAAAGAAAGGGTAACGTCAAGAATGAAATTTTAGTACCTACCTACCTAGGCGATAGAGCACATAAAACATGAAACTTGGCGTTTATTTCACGGCTAAATCTTGAGTAGTTTGGGAGATATCAAGCCTCATAGCTCAGCAGCTACCATCTTGATTTTGATGATGTCATCAGTGTACCATTTCTAAGCATTATCATTCCTTAGTAACGCATTACCTGTATTTAAATTGCATATTTTCTCAAACAGATCTTTGACATATTATCCAGCTTTATGATAAAATGAAAGAAAAAATATTCTGAAGCAATTCAAGATTGAGTATTTTAGGTACAAAGTTTGAATAATTTGAGTGGTACACAAGTGACATCATGCATAACTAAAGGCAAGATGGTAGCTGCTGAACTTTGAGGCCTGATATCTCCAAAACTAAAAAAGCTTTTGCAATAAAATAAAAACTATATGTCATATTTTGGTTTACTCTCTCCACTGCTAGAATTTTATTTTTGACGTTACCCTTCCTTTAAAGCCTGTTCCCCACCAGAGAACACGACATGAGAATCGCGACTTTGGACGCGACTTGCGACGTGGCATGGTAGTAGGGACAGTGACGTCATGCCCTCGGTAGTCGTAATTTGCTGGTCATTTCGTTCAGCTTTGATTGAAATTTTGGTTTTGAAGACACGACTTGGGGATGATTTGAGAATGAAAAATTTTCAATCTCAAGTCATTAGCGAATACCGTAATTGTTAAAGCAATTGCTTAGTGTAATTATCTATAGCACGAAAGTAAATGGTTCCTTTAGCAGTTGGTCTGAGTTACTTGTTAGTGTTCCACAAGGTTCCGTCTTAGGTCCACTCCTCTTTAATGACTTGTTTCTATTTTATCGGAGACTGATATTAAGCTGTTATTAAAGAATCGAAAGAAGAGACCTAACTAGGAATTAAGTTAGATAACAAGCTTACTGTCACACCTCACATAAAAGAAATGTGAAAAAAGTGCTAGTCAAAAACTCAACGCACTCGGAAGGGTTTCACGCAGTATGACAACTGATCACTCCGCTTGGGTATGAAAAGTTTTTTTGAAAGCCAATTTGGTTACTGCCCTCTGATCTGGATGTTCCATAATCGTGGTCTTAATAATCGCATTAATAAATTACAAGAGCGTGCACTGCGTCTTGTTTACAAAGACTATGAATCGATTTATGAAGAGCTTCTGTTGAGAGACAATACTATAGCTATCCATGACCGCCATATCAAAACTATTGTAACTGAGATTTTTAAGACTAAAAAGGGTTTGAATCCCTCGTTTATGAAAGAAATTTTTCAGGCACGCGAACTGAAGTATAACTCAAGATCTAAAATGGAATTCGCTCCAACGTACCCCAAAACGGTTCGACATCGCACACAAACAGTATCATATCAAGGCCCCATGTTATGGGAAATACTACCTGCAGATATCAAGAATAGCACAACTTTGACTGCATTTAAGAGTAAGCTTGATAAATGGTCTCCCATTGGATGTGTCTGTCGATTGTGTAAAACATATATTCAGGATGTTGGCTTTGTTGTTATAGCCGAATGATATTTGCAGTTCTCATCTATGATTTTCGAAGGCATCTTTTGTCTCCTTTTTATACAACTGTTTCAATGAACTCTTATTTTGGACAACATTTTATTACAAATTTTATGAACGAATTTTATTACTCATTTATAACTGTTGGTGTAGATAGCCTGTTGTATATGTTTATTCATGGCTGTAAATGTTTTTTCGAACCAACGTTAAATAAATTCATAGTAGTAGTAGTAGTAGTAGTAGTAGTTGTAGTAGTAATAGTAGTAGCCGTAGTCATGGATTTAGTTCCACTCCAACTTGCCGTCGAAACGTTGAAGTGAGTATTTGCCGGAACTCTAATAACATTTCTATCATGAGTCAAGTTCAGAGAGAACTGCGCAGCCAATCTATTAAGAACTTTTTAAAGAGTTTTATAGTGCCTGCATTTACGCCGTATCAGGTATGTTCCATTCGAGCCATGTGGAGTGCTGAAGACTTGAATCAAATCGAGTTGGATATTTGGGGTAAAAGACGTCAATTGGAGAGAATTTTGGTTGATGATGACCGAGTTGTAGGCTTCTTCTCTTGCATTACCTATATGCCAAGTCCAAACAAGAAGAAAAGTAAGCAAAGTAAACGCAGATTGTATATCCAGGAAACAAGCAGTGAAGAGGACGATGAAGTTGGAAGCACTACTGATGAGACACTG
>JAOBRC010309572.1:0-13329 GCA_027575255.1 Scolionema suvaense
ACTGAAACTTTGCATGGACATAGCCACCAACAAGTAGCTTCTAAAAACCATTCATTTGAACTACCAGGTCAGCACAACCTTTGCTGACATCAGCATTTTTTCCAAAAATCAGCAAAAATCGCCAAATATTTAGCCAAATTTCTCTCGGTGATTAAATCTGAAGCACACAACGCCTGAAGTTCGTTCAGCCATCCATGGAAAGCATAAGCATACTTTTTTCTAGAAAACAATGTGTGGTAACTTGAGAGCAAGTAGTTTTTGTACAGCATGGGTACTTCCAAAGGGCACTTTCTTCCTATTATAACTTGTAATAGGGAAATTGCAGGATTGCTCGAATCGGCTTTCACATAATTCGACTATCTCCGGAAGTAAGCAAGCTAAACGCATGAAATTTGTTAACCCTATTTAGGGGGGGTCTGGCTAACCCCCATTTAGGGGGGGGGGTATATTTACCTCCCCCACCTATCTCCCGATCGGGAAGCCTAAATGACGTGAAATTTTGCATGGATGATCATTAGGCATTCAACTTTCCAGAAAACATCCACCGGATTCACTATCTTTGCTCGACTTGCTTCAAATTGACAAGGAAGGAAGCCTACCATGAGCGTGCTGTGCGAGCCTGCTCGAAATCCCTATGTGAAATACAATGGAGCAGTGCCAGACTACTCCGAGAAAATTTTCATAACTTTTAAACCACTAATTCAAACAACCTCAAATTTGGACACAATGTTTATGAGGAATAAATGTTAAAAGTCACCAAGAACTGGATACATACGTACTGCCTTTCAAAAGTTATCGAAAATTTTCGGAGGGGGAGGTAAATATACCCCCCCCCCCCTAAATAGGGTTAACAATGTGCATTGACAAATTTCGTTCCGTGAGCGTAAACGAAAGGCCTTCGGCCTGCCTCAATCTTTCGATATTTCAAAAAACCTTTTTAAAAACCTTTTAACCAAGATAGGGTTACCTTATCGGGCGAGAGTGAAAACTTTTTGGCTCGGTGACGAAATTTTCGCCCGACGAAAAATTTCGCCCATCGTTAATATTGCACATTAAGCAAGCGTTCTTGGTTTTCAAGTCTTCTTAGACAGTCAGAATGGTTTTAGAACAAGTTCACACATGGATGTACGGGGTTTATGCATCCATGGTTCACAGAAGCAAGTAGAAGATATACGGATCATAGCACCCTGCACTAGCCAGTCTTTGTACAGTAACGTGTTCACTTGTTCGAAGTTTATTTCAGCAAGGGCAATGTGTGCAGGTTGTAACTATATTTGAAAGGTACTTAAAGTAAAGCAAATATCGTTGAGTAAAGTACTCACATGCGCAATATCAAGTCTCTAGCTTTCCAACGTCACAAGTTAGGTACGGGTTGGGCATATCTGCCCCCCCACATAAAATAGGTTGGCGTAGAGCCCATATAAAATAGGGTTGACAAAGCTCGCCAGATGTAGTTCCGGGAAGACTTGATTACCTCCAAGCAGACAAGCGTCGTATATTTGAGGATTTAGTTCCATTGACTTTCATGACGCACAAAGACGAATGAGAGCTTGTGCTGTGATACGCAAAACTTGAAGAAAACTGCTGAAAAACGAGACGTTTGTGGCTAGACATATCACGCTTTACTTGTATTGTGTTGTTAAGAAATAAGTGCAGTGGGCGAAATTTTTCGTCAGGCGAAATTATTCGTCGGGCGAAAGTGACGCATTTTTGGGGTCATGACGAAAATTTCGCGCGATAAGCTAATATAAAACGTCTGTCCATCTATAGCTTCACTATTTGGGAGATACCAGTTTCTCAAATTTTGGCCAGAAGGATTGCTCAGGGCGAGAATTGAATCGAATTGAATTCGGGCTCCTGCCGTGGAATGCAGACTACACAGGAAGTTAAAATGTAATTATTTTTATTTCCTTGAGACTACCAACCCACTGTACTCAATAGTCATGATAAGATCTACTGCTGTCCTCTTACCTTAACCCTAACACTAATTGATGTGGGGTCAAGGGACACCCTACAATCTCGGACAAAATATATGGCCACATTACCAGAACACTTGTGCATTGACATTAAACTGACTACCTTGCCTTTCTAACCTCCCCCCTCTGAACAATGATGCTTTCATGGCTGCGCACAGTCGGCAAGCCAGAAAGATATATTTTCATCATTTTTTCCAGGGGAGGGGGGAAATAATTAGACTTTGCTTGATTTCGATCCAAATGCCAATATATTTTGTCCGAGATTGTAGTTAGTGTGTGATCTGACAATCTGCTATGTGGGAGAGAGATTTCAGTCCATGCTTGTAGATGACTATGTTGCGATGTACAATAAATGTTAATTATTCACTATTCGTATTGCAATTAATTAATGATGTAAGTAATTATGTATAATGTAATCATAGTAATGAAACACAATTTGTACCATAAATTTATAAATATATTATGTGACTTATTGTGAAGTAAAATCATTAAAGTATTTCTGCTTAACCCTGCAGTATACTGGGCGGGGGGGGCGGATTCGGCCCCCTCGCCCCTGGTTGTTTTTTTGCGGTAAAAATCTTTTGGGAGAAGGTACTTGCACGAGTTTTGTTGAATTTTCCTAACATTTACCTGGGAAACTTTTAAAACGAACCGCAAGTCGATACCTGCTATACTTTTTGAGTTATAACAACATTCTGCAAGGCGATTGTGGCATAAAAATGAGGCAAAATTGACAAAAACAAGGAAAATTGCCGTTTTTAGGAAGTTGGAGGTCTTAAAAATGCTCCAAACCCCAGAAAATCATTCAAAACATGGGTATAAATGGTCCTAGTAAGATTTAAACAAAATTCAGACTCAATAAAAAAATTTCAAAATTTTCGTGAAAATTTCTCTTTTCATGAAAAGTTGATGACGTCAGCAAAATTTTTTTGCATTTTTTTGTTTCTTAGATAATGGTCTATTATCCTACCAAGTTTCATGTTTCTAGCTGGTGTCCTTCCTGGAGATCATACGGAGGGGGGGCGGATTCCGTCCCCCCATATACTGTACATTTTCAAAGAGCCCATATACTGTAGGGTTAAGTTATGTAAATATGTATGTGTATATTTGCGTGTGTGATGGTGCGTGTTTAGTAATGTAGGTGGCTGCGGATGGCATGTGTGGTAATGTATGTGGTGTATGTTTGTGATGCTATCTTCATGGTGTGCGAGTGTAGGTTTGCTATGTGGCAGGTAGCAAACAGTTTGACCTGGGAAAAGGAAGTGAGAGTCACTGATGGTGTGGTGGCAAAACACCATCCAAAGAAGTTGGTGATTCGAGGTAGTATTGGCTCGTTTCTGGTGTGTTATGTCTTGCTCCGTGGATGGCGTCAATGATGGGTGACGAAGTTCATGGGGGGGGGCAAAAAAGCGCACCTTACTTTTCTCATCAGAAACCACAACAGCCACGCCGAAACCAGTAGCTTGTACTTATAGGGCAACTATTTTAAAACATGCATATATTCGTAAATGATTATTGCATAATTAATGCTGACGTCAGCATAATTACCGAGTTGGGAATTTTGCTCATTGACTAGGCAAAATTTCAAAGTCCTAAATTTTCAGGTCAGAATACATTTTTAGGCTAAAAATTTATTCTGATCGATCTAAAATGTTCCAAATAGTGCAGATAACCTATTTAGAATGTAAAATCTTGTATTTAAACCCAACTTTTCTATTTATTGCAGAAAAACAAGTTTTTTTCCATAAATCTGCCTCAAAGTTCAATTTTTGGCTCCAATCGCATATCCAGAAAACTGAGGTATGTTTTGAACCTCTTAACCTATGGACCTGAAATTTGATGTGCAAATGTGTTACAAGGAATATTAAAATTCATGAAGTTTTAGTACTAATTTTCTTTAAAAGTGAGACAGGGGCAGCATTTTGCGATCTTGCATGGAAACGAGGCTTAGGTTGTATGTTGCTATAATTTCCGAAAAGGTCTATTCTATGGGTTGTACCCCACCCCACCTTTACCCGACTCTACGAAACCTCAAAAAAGAGGTGTGCCACGACAGTGATTAAAATACATAACACCTTGGGGCAGTCTCGTCAAAGGCGCACCACTCAGATGGGGAAGTAAAGACTTCTGGAAATTGATGCCCACAATTTTTGCAGAAAAGCAACAAAAGTTAAACGTTTGGAATTTCGATGTAACTCACCTCTTTTGCTGGGTAGGGGGACAGTGTGCTGATTGATAGGAATGTCAGCAATAATCCTTTTTATTTTTGGTCAGTGCAGCCGACTCCCTACTTGTCATACTCAGTTGTATTGAAGGGATTTAGCCCTACTAAACCCGGGCTTTTTTTTGGCATCTCATCAGATACGGGTAGGGGGGTGGTTACTACAACCATGGACATAAATTAGCGCCAAAGCTTTCAATTGGGAACAAATTTACTCAAATTTGACTAGGATGTAAGCGTTACAGCGGTACACCAATACTTTATACAGGTATACACTTTACAATGTTCTTCATAAATTCGTTGTAACGCTGTAACGCTAATTTCCATGGTATAACAACCATGGACATAATATTTGTGCCAAACATCTATTTTACCTCTTTGCTTGTGAAAGCAACCTATCTTCTCCGATACCAAATCAAATTTGAGTAAATTTATTCTCAACTGAAGGTTTTGGCGCTAATTTATGTCCATGGCTGTCGCTACAATGTCGGACAAAATATGTGGTCACCCCCTTCATTACCAAAAAAAAATGTTGAAGAAACGAGGCCATACACCCAGTTTTCCCATGTTAGACCCAGGACCCGAACCCGATACCAACCAGCATTTTTTTTTTAGGGGGAAGGGGTGGTGATCAATATGAGAGAATCAAGAGTAGAAAAAATGGTCACAATATTTTGTCCGCGATTGTCTTTCCAGGAACTGGATAGGACACGTGGACATAATTAATAAATAGTTTCACAAAAAGAACACAGTTAAGGTATTTCAATGAACGAAAGTACGTTCCAGTTGTGGAACTATACATTTTCCTTTGTTAGTTCAGAAGAAATGTTAAAATTCAAAGCGGAATTATCATGATGCTCCGTAGTATACCCACACATCAACAACAGTGGAACCAGCACCATATGCACCGCCATTTCACCATTGACAATCTACTACTGCATTCCATATCCGAAGAGTCCATGTCAATGCTGCGTGTTCGAAACATCTACTAGAATGCTGCCTCACACAAGAGAAATTCAAATTTTAGTGTAGCACATACCAAAAAAGCACAATAAACAAGAATGAAGGACAGGCACATATCAAAGATACCAGTTTCAGGCCTATGGCGTTACGGTGTACCTCCATTTGTGACCAGTACACCGTTTCGAAAGGACCGCAACCCCCTCTGTGAAGGAACTTTCAGAATAGAAACGTGAGCAATGTTGACTTTAAGACATGTAACCGTGCCCTTGCCAAACTTCAATACACATCAACAACAAGAAGTTGTAAGAAAAGTCAACGGTGTAGCTACGGTGTTGTTCAATAAAAAATATATAAAAATATATTTTTCTTTTTTTAACAACACTGTAGCTACACCGTTCACCTAAAACAGTTTTACATGTGTTTCTACTGGGACAGGCCTTTCCCATGAACGGTGACGGCATATCAGCTTGCAGGAATGAGAAGAAAAACTCACTAAATGGAAACGGTTCTGCTTCAACGACAGGCCAAAGACGGTGTAGTTGGGTATGTACCAGGTACACCGTACACCGTTTCAGGCAGAAGTCCATGGTAACGCTAATTTCATCGACCGATTTCAACAATGACTTTTCAAAGTGCTCCACTCTTACAGCGCTCAAAGGATGCTATATACTACTGCAGCATGGCACATCTAAAAATTATCGGAAACAAGGAAAGACAGATAAAAGGGCAAACACCGATTGCCGGCCAATGTGCCAAAAACCAGTTATCACACTAGTGGTGCCTTTCACCAATTACAAAACATTTGTTTTAAAAAACAAGTCATGTCACAGGGACATACAACCACATAATACACAACTTTACGGTTTCAGATAAGCTGCGTGAAATGTTTTTGCTACGTTTTGGCGAAAGCATTTGGGGAAAGAAACTTGCGCAGAGAGAAACTTCAGACTAAAAAATACTCGAAGTTTTCCAAACTTGCTTTTGGAAAAATTTACATGTAAATCCATTTTCCCGTGAACTGAAAATTCACGATTCAGATTCAAAGTGTATTTTGCATTGTGTGAGTTTTTAGCTTTTTCCTCAAATTATTTAAATAACGTAGACGATTTTCGCAAAAATAGTTTTTCAGCCCCCCGTGAAATATTCTCCGCACAAAGCAAAAAGGTTTCAGGATGGCACTTCTTGGCTGTTATTTCAAGACCTTTTTCAGACACCTAAACCTAACCCAGCACTCGTCAGTTTCTGTTGTGCTAAACGATTATATACATGTCTGCAACCAAGCATATCAGACACTCTCTGAAGAAACGACACCATTACAGACTATTATTTCCATTGGAACAAAGTTTATAAGAGCAATACCTAACATCAGAGCATTAAGGCAAAAAATGAAGGCTTGCTCTCAAACGAATAGTTGAATGCGCATTGCGCAAAGAATGAAAAAAATGACAACGTGCATATCTCGTGAAAAAATCCTCAATTTGGGCCAGTTGCCTTGCAAGCAAAGACGAACTTCTGATTTTTGCGTAGAGATGATTTCTTCTAAAGCCGCGACAACATATTTGTATTTGCTCGAAATTATCGCGTCTCCATGGCAACAGATGGTCAGCTGAAACCATTAAATCATGCATAGCAAAATACAAGCGGGAAAAGGGCACACCAAAACTGCCAATAATAGATCATCAGCATGGGACAAGTTTAGAAGAACATCACGATACAGTTCACTGTGTCGTTATCAAACCTCGGCAAATGTCGGAAAAAATATGTGGCCACGCCCTTCGCCCCAAAACAATGTTGAAGAAACGAGGCCATGCACCCAGTTTTCGCATGTTCGACCCAGGACCCGAACCTGATTCGAACCAGCATTTGCTTTTTTTTGGGGGGGGCGGGATGGAGATCAATATAAAAGAATTAAGCGTAAAAAATGGCCACAATTTTTGTCTGGGATTGTTGTAATGGAAGAGTTCAAGTGCAATCAGTGGCATCAGTAGGTTCGTTGTTTTTGCAATGAAGAAATGAAATACTGAACTTTTTTATGATTAATAAATAAATTACTTGCTGTAGGGAAGCAGTTCTCTACAACATAATTGTTTTCTCCACTATGGGGCCTTCACACGGCGTTCTGTTCTGCTTCGGATTCAATAGAGTCACCGGCATTGTCTTGATAGCCCGTCTGAAACCCTGTTTCTTTGGGGAATTGTCCTGACATCATGATGAGTTGAGACAAAAGAGTCTCAAGTAAGAATTTCGGCTTGCTTGGCATGAATAGAAGCTTACTTATCCAATCAGAAGCCAGCAATTTTCTCTAGCAGAACAATGGTGTGGCTGGGATGGCAGGAATTTAATTACTTCGCATATTAGCAACTTCCGTCTTCCTATTGACTGGCAATCGTTAGTGGAGCAGGGTATTAGATTTCAAGTATCAAGATGCGTACCGCGTGAAGGCAAAATCGAGTTTTCTGTCTTGAACTCATCGCGATTTCAATCTATCAAATTCTGTTGTGATATCAAGACGAAAGACTCCTGTGTGAAGCCTCCCTATATTTCAGATCTCTGTAGCGTAATTCCGGGAAAGTCATGTCGATTCTGGGAATTAACATTCGAACGATTCCGTGAAATCTCATTCCGTTATGTTCCGTGGATTACCATAAGCCATTTATCCAGAAAACCAGGTCAATGTTTTTTCTTCATTTTTCAGACAGTTAGGAAAATATGTAGACTGATTTAATCATTTTTAGGGAAGGTTAGCCTGGCCACCAAGCGTCTGTTCACTGACGATCAGCAACCACTGCCTCAATGCTAGAAAGTTCCCTTCACCAAAGCTGTTTTTCCTCGTAAGTTTGAATCGAGTGAAAGGAAAATAAAGCTTGGATACCAGCAGGTTAAGGGAAGCTTTAGTTTTTGAAACAATGTGTTTCTGGTTGGAATGGCGTAGCAAGATGCATCATCAAACTAAACGCAGATGATGCATATGTACGTCAATGGTGTATATGCCATATATGAAAGCACAAGAAAATGGTGGACAGTGGTGCAGCCTGTTTCTCAAGCTACTGTAAGCCAGTTTAGATGTAGCTATCATGCGAAGTTAGAGAACTCATGTGTCACGTAATTTCTGTGGAACCGTGAAGCCAGCTTCTAGATATATTGCACCATGTTATGCATGAAGACTGATAGTGAAAATGTTCTAAGTTGAGTGTGAGTTTTTGTTGTTGGGGGCATGGTCTATGTTTTATGACGTAAACTTTTTGCTAACTAAATAGCTAACTGCCCATATCTTGCCTAATGTTGACTGTCTGTTTTTTTTCGTTAGCATTCCTATGTGTAGCTACAATCGGCTACACCACAGTGTTACTGAGCCAGAAGTTTGATGCCGTCGCACAAGTTCTGCGCAAGATATTTTTAACTTTATGGTAAAATCCGTCCAAAGTCACCCCGGCTGACGGTAACTCACTCAAAAAGTGTTAGCTAGGTATTAACTGCGGTAGATAGGACAGACCTCAGCAGGGTTAAGTTTTGCAACGACCTACCTCCGAAAGGTGTCCGAAGTCACCAGTGCGATTGGGGTGACTTGGACACAATGCATTTGTAGAGTTGAAATCTGATCTCAATATATATTGTTTTTACACAATTCCCCGGAAAACATAAGTAATGTAGTCTTTTCCCTATATCAATTGGAAGCTCTATGTTTTTAGATTGGGACGATTTATTTGGAACCTCTATTTTTGACCGAAAAATGATGTAACTAACTAAAATGCGTCTCACAGCAAATATTCATACTCAAAGTGCCAATTTTTGATTTCCGAAGAAAGAAGGAATGTTTGAGAAGTAGAAAACTCCATATAAGCAGTGAAAAAAGTTGCTTTTGGGCTGGAAATGAGAATTTTCGTGAGTGTCTGAAGTCACCCCGGTTAACGGTATGTATGTTGTTAGATAGCTAGCTAGGTTAGGTAGCAGTGGAAGAGTTCAAGGGCAAAAGTGCGATACAGGGGGTCCAGAACTTTAAGTAATATACTTGCTGTTTGACATCATAGCAGCTAACACTTGTATGTTGAGCACAAGATGAGTATATATATGCTACGTCTACGACTGCCGTGATACCAGTGAAGTTAATGTTACAGCGTTACAACCAATTTATGAAGAACATTTTAGCTAGCGTTATATCTCTATAAATTATTGGTGTAACGGTGTTACGCTATAATCCAACCGTTACATTGTTATAAAGAACATTATAAACTAGCTATATATCTAGCTATATATTACTGTAAAGTATTGTGGTAACGCTGTAACACTTGTATTGCAGGAGGCACCCCAATTTGCTTGTTGTGCTCTGAGGGTAAATTACCTGATAACCGATTTCTCTATACGGGGGCTGCTGCCCTATTTCAGTGTAGACAAATGCGACGTCTGAGGATGTTGGCCTGAATAATCGTTTCTGACACGATATCGCGAATACAAAACCAGCAGATCTATAGATTTTTCAACTCCTGAAAACCAAGCAATAACAAAAGTAACGATTTCAAAAGCCCATCTCAATTTTCAAGAGACTCAGCAGGTGCAGAAACAAAGCCCTAATTGGCCATCCAAGTTAATTGTGTCATATCGAAAATGATATGGTACGCAGCGAATGTCCTTGAAGTGGCCTGTGGAAAAAAGTGTGCGGCAATTTGTCCAGAAACCCTTGTCAATTTTTTTTATTTTTCAAACAGCCTGGAAAATATGTAGACTGATATAATAATTTTTAGGGAACCCTTACAGAAACTTAACCTATTATTAACCCATTAAAGATCAGGTGAAAAACAGATCATAATCAGGCTAAAAACAGATTAAAAAAGCTGTGCTTCGTTAGCTTAAAAACAGGTTAAAACCCATTAATAATATGTTGAGAATAGCTTTAGAACCTATTAATAATCTAGCTTAAAAACAGGTCAAAAAGGAAGGTTAAAAACAGATTAAAAATCTAGCTTAAAAACAGGTAAAAAAACCCATTAATAATGGGTTAAAATAGGTTAAGAACCCATTATTAATCTAGCTTAAAAAGAGGTTAAAAAATGAAGGTTAAAAACTAGTTTAGAAACAGATTAAATCCAGTTGAGTCTACCTTGAAAAACAGGCGAAAAAGTCTTAATTGAAAATCCAGCTTGAAAATGAAAACAAAAATTTTAAACTAAAACAGCAGATTAGCCAGCCCACATGAAAAGCATGGATGGCCACACAATTTTCAAAAATATATCAATTAAAAAATATGGTGGTGAGGAGATCCTGTACCTCTCCTCTATAGCGAAGAACAAGTTAGATACTGAATTTCAAAGTCTGCAGCTTGAGCAATAGTGACTACCATTTTTCACCTGAAAAATCCAATCAATGACGAGGAATTTCACTGCGAATTCCTGTAGGCCAAAATTAATATACGTCACCACTCTACAAATTGTTCATAAATTAAATTTATTAAAGCAGTCCCAAGCAACCTTTGAAGCTGAATATCGCACATGAAAAAGGGACGATAAGAATTATCACCAATCTAATGAGTATTAAACATTTGTCCATTAGAATCGAGGAAAGCTTCGCACTCCGAAAGCTTCGCGCTCCAGGACAGAATCTTTTTTAAGTTCTTTAAACAAAAACGTTAATTTTTACAAAATGAGAGACTCAACATGGAAAAAGACAAGGTGATGTATCAAACTTTCCTACCCAATTGTAGATTATGATAAACTTTTTTAAATTTTGTGAGCGTTCATCATGTGCATATAGGTAACACATCAATAGTCATGTGAAACATTATAATGCAGGATGCAATTATATCGAAACTAAAATAACATGATACGTTCTTTTTTTCTGGACCTAAATGGATACATACTCTATTTCTTACTTTAATATTTTGATGATTGAACAGTGATCAATACATAACACTGCTTTGAAAAAATAGCTCAACAAACTGTTTCTGATATTCACAGATCTTAACATGTCACTTACCAATTAAAAATAACTCAAAGCATAATGCAGAATGGCAGCTATACAACCTTTCTCAATAATATCTCTTTTCCAGCAAGATCCAACCTTTGACAACCACTCTCTCATAAAGAATGTGCATAAAACTTCCATGCAACATATTGATCTAGAGGCTCTAACATACTTCAGTTGCAGTCACTAAAACTTCATGCGCTTTTAGTGTTTCATGATAGCATTCCAATTACTATTGTGCTTGGTTTTTAACCTGCTTTTAACCTAACTCCAGGCAGCTGCTTTTTAACCTGTACTCCAGACTTGGCTTAAAAACAGGTTAATTAGTGAGGTTTTTGTGCTATTTTTAACCTAAAATTGCAGATAGCTTAGAAACAGCTTAAAGGAACTGTGTCTTAAAATTTTACTAAGCATTGCTGCATACATATATGCTCTGCCAACTCTCATACCAAATTTCACAGTTACAGATTGAGTTGGAATGCTGCATTTGGAAAGCAAAGTTTAAACTTGTTGAGTACAAGAATTCATCCTCGGTAATTAAGTCGTGCATACCTGTTGCATTCTCGGCGAAAGATAAGAATGCGTACGCTAATCCCCTTGTCTTCCATGCGTATTAAATGAGGTGTGGCTCATTTAATATGCAAGACGTAGCTTTTCGCGTGCGTGGTTCGGGATACCGAGTATTTTGAAATGGAGGAAAAAGTGTGATTTAAAAGAAATATGGTAACAAGGCTATGAAATCTCCATGAGGTATGGCAGTACTAATGCAATCGGCTAAAAAAAAAATTTGAGCTACTGTTCCTTTAAAAAGTGGGATTTTTAACCTATTATTAATCTTTATTGCCTTTGACAAATTTGAAGCTAAACTTTTAACCTATTCTTAACCCTACAAAATGAAGATTACAGGTTTTAATCTGTTTTTAACCTGTTTTTAACCCATTATTAATGAAAAATTTCTGTAAGGGAAGGCTTACTTTTTGAAACAACGTTTTTCTGTTTAGAATCATGTAGCAAGAGGCATCATGTTGAAACTAAACGCAGTCCAGTCGAGGCATATGTACGTCAGTGGTGTACATACCATGTATGAAAACAGAAGGAAATGGCGAACAGTGGTGCAGCCTGTGACTCGAGCTGCTGTAAGTCAGTTTAGATAGCTTTTGCTATCATGGAAAGTAATGGAACTCATGCATCACGTAAGTTCTGTGGAACCGTGAAGCCAGCTTCATTAGATACATTGCACCATGTAATGCATGAAAACTGATAGTGAAAAGGTTGGAAGTTGAGCGTGAGGTTTTTGGGGGGCCATGGTCTATCTTAATTCGTATGACCTTCTGTACTTACTTATTAGGGACTAACATAAACTTTTTTCTAACTAGCTAGCTAACTGCCCATATCTTGCCTAATGTTAATTTGCTGGTCTTTATGGTTAGCATTTTAGCGTAGTTATTATACTTTTTGAGTGAGTTATCTTGTTTGGTAGCTAGCTAGCTAGCAATGGAAGAGTTCAAGCGCAGAAGTGTGATACATGGGTTCCAGAACTGTACTACGTAATTTACTTGCTGTTTGACATCCTCAGCTAACACTTGTATGTTGAGCAGAAGATGAGTATATGAAGGATGGAGTTGCCTAGTTTGAGGCAGATGCAGACGAAGGTATTGATTCAGTAAAGGATATTGTTTATCCAAGATTTTTGGCATTTACTGTTCATGTTCCGAGTGAAGATGCTGTGGATACTGGGGAAAATGTCGTAAGAGTGAAAAAAATGCTTTCGAAGTGCTAATGAGAAGGAACACTGCACATGCAAAAAGTTGACAGTAAAGTTTGCTCATAAAACTAAGTTATTAAAAACTATCCAGATGAATTCCATAGCAAAGAAAGTAGGTACAGAAAATGTTTTTTTCCTGGAACGTTAATTCTTTTGAATTCGCTACATATTACTCATTACATAGATCCATGTAAATAAGTTATCTATCACTCCTTGGAACGCCACTGTGACAATGCAATTTGTGGAATAGCAACATAGCATTAACATAGTATATTTTAGCAGATAAAATCTCACAGATTCAATTTCTGCTTGAGAATATATAGGTTAATAGCACCTCAGCGGTGTTTGCATTCATTTACGTATACAAGGGAATTATGTATCGGTATCGGTATTGCAATTCTGTGTACCATCTTGCTAACACTGCTGTCAAAGAGTTTAGCGCATGCATT
>JAOBRC010309683.1:0-13327 GCA_027575255.1 Scolionema suvaense
GGGGGGACGGGCGAATTGCCAACGTGAATTTGTTGGTGCTTTTATATTGACAATCTCTTCATAATGGTCTGTCTTTGAGTTTGCTTTTACTCTGATGCTGTTTTAATTTTCCATGCTATGGTTTTCCACTCATGTTGTGAATAATTAGCTGGAAGAATGCAAAATGCAAACAAACAAAATTTACAGAATGACACTGCCATGAAGTTGGTATGCATGCATTATAATGGTATTGCGAAAGGTAAATCCTTTCGTTTGATCTAAGCTGTTTCATCTACTGCTGGTAGCAGGGTTTATTTCAAGCACTTCGTTTGCTGACGAGCCCTCATAAGCCTTAGAAGTTTTCGGGCCTTGATCACCATCAAAGTCCTCATCGTTTTTAGTGCCTCTCAGATGTCTGTGAATGTTGCGACCACCCTGTAATGGGGAGCCTAACGGCTCGAAGCTGGTTTAAAAAAAACCATCCTGTCTTTGATCATGAGCATATTAGTTTACATAACTGTTCATTCTATCGCTCTGAGTTTTAGCATGATTTGCTGCTCTGGTTTTTTGTCATTGATTGTCATATTGCTAATGAATGAGCTAATTATAAAATCTTGAACTAGTTCTGGCAGACATGGTGAAAATGCCAGAGATTAGAAAATAAGCAAATCAGAAAGACAATGAAAATCTGATTGTGGGAAATTCCACAAAATTTATGCTATATGTTATTCTTCAAGATTGAGTTCGCTCATTTAATCTGGTGATTGAGTTTTTTCACGAGCCCCTCCAGACTAAGCAAGGCTGATCAGGTTTGCCCCGTGATAAAAGGACAAAACAGACAGTTTAATGGTCACGTAGATCGAAGCCCAATAGCCTTCAGAAATTTGACTGACTCGTAATGCCTTAATCCTATCCGACTCGAGATTTTTTGAGCTTCAAAAACCCGAGGGGGGTGGCTTTTTGGCCCACTTGTCCTAATTTCAGTTTTAAAGTAGCTTTGAAGCTAAAACTTGCTAGTAAGTTGCCTTAAACTGAAGAACTTCAAAAAAGTAGGTCGAATTGTTTCTCGCCCCTGGCTCCTTGAGATATGATGTCATAGGCAACCACGTGTAAAATAGCTCATGCTTTGCCCATTTTTGCCCATAAAAACCAGAAAATTGCTTCAAATTTGATGAAATTTGTTTTGTTCAGTTGGTTTTCCCGTGTTTTATGTTGTACTTTGAGCATTAAAACAATATTCAACTTGAAAAATTTGGATTTTTTGGAGTTTTTGATTTTCAGGAATTTTTGACACATATTTGGAAATTTGCCCAAATCACGTGACCTCTTGACCCAAAATGTGTCAAATTTGGTCAGAATACGTATTGATAAATTCTATAACAGGAAAATAAAGCTTGGCTTGCGAAACGGTCCCTAAAAAAATTTTCTACGCAACATATGGCAGGAGGGGCCAATTGGTGTGTCCAATGTTCGAGGTTATGTGCAGTTGATTGCATTTTTGTCTTGTAATTATTCACGCCATCCCCAGGCTGTATTAGAATGCTTGTTGTTTAGGTATTGATAGCTATCGAGCAAGACTGCGCAGAAGATCTCGTGAACTTGAAGCAAAGAAGAAGAGATTGAATGTAGACTGTTATGCCAAATGTGGAAAGGGTACGCCCAATTTGTTTTGGTTCGTTTCTATTTTCAGATGCTCAGTGCATCCCTATGAAGGACTAAAATACGTGATTGTAATATTGATGAAAGTGTCTCATGTGGTTTCTGTTGTACTTTGGTTATCATTGTGTGCATTTCAGCCTGTCTGTAGCAAAGTTGGTTGTCTTTGTTTACATATTGTCAATCATCACGTAATGTTTCTCATGCTGCTGGCTTGCTGTTGGCTTTAATATGAAAGCAATCATATTTTAAGTGAAGGAATTCGAAACAATGCTAAAAACTAGAATTTTTCTTGCTGTGACTCTTGCTTAGTTGACATTATTTCTGTTGTGTAAGTTGCATTTATCCCTTATGGGATTCTTTCTGTCCTCTTCTGATACTCAAACTGAAAATGCATACTACTGGTGTACGTTTGTCCTCGTGATGCTGTGCTGGTTTTTGTACTCGCCAATCAACGAGTTCAGTGCTACTGCATACTAATGTTTTGGATGCATAATGGAACCCAAATCATTGTGAAATACAGTATGGGGTCTTTCTCTGTTGCCTTCTTGTGTTCAATATGTTGTGAACATATGATATAGAACATTGGATATGATTTGTATTCTTCTGCTACATCAACCAGCATTATTTTTTGATGCCCCTTCTAAATTGGATATTTTTTAATTTCACTGCTTTGTCACAAAACGCTATTCCAACACTCCTGTCCGTGTCCATTCGCTTGTTTTAGTTGTCTTTGGAAGGCCTAAAAGACAAATCGCTTGTCATTCATTTTCTGATAGTGAGCTAACTTTGGCATATGTTGTCATGTATTTTATTTCGCTTCTTAGTCTCAGTGAGTGACAGACAGGTCTTTTATCCTTTTCCTCAGCCTCTTATGTGTATTGCATGTGTGATGTGCTGAAAGTATGTACTCAGAATGGGTTTTAGCTGCTCTAAATTTTTCTCGACTCAGCCTCTTTATTTTCTTCTCGCATTGGGTCTCAGAAGAAGAAATTTATCCTTTTCCTAGCGATTTTTTTTAGCTTATATCTTATAGATAAGTAATGTAATATTACCTATTACTTATTAATATTAATATTAATAAGTAATATAAATATTGATGGGATCGGTGCAAAGAAACATGAATATTTGTCAGTTTTTTGGTCAGGACGTTGTTTAAGCACATTTAAGAGTGTTCACCATGCCTATATTTGTCTTAACTTTATCGTAAGATATCGATGCTGTTCTTATTGTTTTATTTAGTTTGTGTTGGTTTTCTGGACTGGAACCCCCGCTGTTTCCGTGTCTGGGGCTGGTGGGTTGGCTGTCCTTGGTGGAATCCCTGTAAATGGCGTGTATGGAATCTATTTTGCATTGCTGGCTGTGAAATAAAGAAGGCGTGGGATAAGTTCCTTGTTTGGGCAGAGCAAATTGGAATTAGGGTAAGTTGTTATATTTGATTTGCCCATTTCGGAGGGATACCTGCATACTTTTCAGAAAACATAGTGATAATCAGCATGTTGGGTTGCCAAATACTCTCGAGTTCGAAATAGACGGGGCGAGACACTTATTAATTTTGGACAAAAAATCCACCCAGGACATGTTTACTCCAGCCACCTCTTCTATTTAAATTTGAGACATTTTCCGCTCATCCCTTTCATTTGGGTCGCCTTTCTCAGAAAATCCATTGACTTTTTATGCTTCAACAAACACGCTTATGCAAATGACTGTTAAAACGGGGAATCCCGTCAAATGTTGAAAAAAAATTCCACCCACCCCGTTTATTTATTTTGATCAAAAGTCCACCCACCCCTACTAGTTTTTTAGGTAATTTTCCACCCACCCCCAGTCACACCGTCTATGCGGAACTCAAGAGTATGTAACTGTTGGTTTGTGATGGTCACGTTACAATGTTTGTCTTTCGCAGCTGTTCATTCAACCCTGCTCAAAATTTTCGCTGTACATAGATGGTGTCAAAATGTTGGCAAATGATATATACATGCAGTTCCTATTTGAGAGGAAAATGGTACGAATATTGGATGCCGCCCTTCTGAACAATCTCTAAAAAGTGTCCATTTTATACGTGATGCTCATTTTAACGGCAGTTGGAGTAAGTACGAAATAAAGCTACCCTTCGTTTCTCGTTTTGGATGCCTCCCTCAAGTTCTACGGAAAGCTCTGTCCGTCTTTTATATGCCGTATAAATTCATCTGTGTTTTCGTTAATGGTTGTTTATTTTGTGTATGTATTTATGAAAACATCCTGTGCATTCTTTTAATGTCTTCACATTCCTTTTATGATAATACGTTATTGTATGAAGACGTATTGATTGCATTGATGGTAATTTTTGTTTTAGATCATGTTGGGTCTGACACAAATTGCTAAAGCTTTGCTGGATGGCGTAGACTGGGTCTTATCTTTAGCTAATAGATTGCTTGATTTTGTCAACGGTGTGCTGAGTTTCGTGGACCGTGCTGTTCGAGGTATTTTGTCTTTATTTTATGAGCAGAATTTTTTTCAAGTATTGCAGCAACAGCAGGCGTTTTCTACTGCCTGTTTAGGATTGTTGCGCTGGATCAAAACGTGGTCATAACAAACATGGCAAACAATCCATTTCACAATTACCTACATGCACTTATTTTTTTGTTTGTTTGTTTTGTTTGTTTTGGGGAGGCTGTTATTTCACATACAGAAGAGTTTTAGCACTTTTCTTGTTTTAACCGGGCTCTGAGCCAACTTATTTGCCCCCCCCCTCCCCCGCTACCTAAAACCTGTTTGAATTCTCCATTACATTTCAAACTTGTCTTGATAATAGTATGAACCATGAACTTTAATTTATTATAGCAAAGTACCCATGATATCATTAATTATTCATTACATCATCATTTTAGGAGGTTTTTTGACCAAAATTTCGATAATTTTCAAAAAAAAAAATGTTTTCTCTCGAAATTGGTTCTACGTTGATATTTTGTTACTTTTAAGGTCAGAAAATACCTGCAACATACATTCAGTGCTTTTTGCCCTTAGTTTTAGAAAATTTGGTGTGAAAACAGCTATTTCGGCCTAAATTCTCGTATAGTACCCTTCAACAAAAATCCCATATCTCAGGAACTGTAGGGTGTGGAACCTTTAAATCTGGCACTAAATCTGTCTTTATGTTAAAAATCACGAAGTCTTTATGCCTTCGCTGCTTTTGTTTAGACGTTATTGGAATATGCCCCCCCCAGTTAAAATAGGGATAATCTGTTGCTTCCTTGCCTTCTCTGTCCAAGATCTGTTTAGTTGCCTTTACAGAGTAATTCATATTTTGTAGCTATTACGTTTATGAGTTATTTTTTATTGATATTGCAACGAAATAAAATTCTGAAATTGAATTCTACTGCTTTTATCATGAATATCAAGTATGTATAATTTAGCTTTACGTACGCCAAGTATCTCATGGATCATAAAATTGGCTCTTTTGTTGTGTTTCGGATTTCTTCATTGTACCTTATAGTCGCGTAAGTTTTGTGATTGCTAAATTGAGGGGAAAAAAGTAGCTTAGATCAAATTTTGACATTTAGCGAATGACAGCTTAGCTAGAAAATGCAAATTTTGATGAGGGAGAGCAGGTGCGAAAATTAACTTTCGCTCAATATTTATTTAGCAAGAATAAATGCTCTTTTGCTAAAATTGCTAAAATTACTTGATAGTAAAATTGCATGATGGCCTATGGTATCTTTTATCTTTGTTGACAGGTATAATGGATCTGGGTATAAAACTGTTTGATGCGTTAGGAAAAATTATAGTGATACACAGCTTCTGTATATCGGGTGAAGTTCGAGCAACGAAGAAGTCTTGT
The DNA here is from genome assembly GCA_027575255.1 of Scolionema suvaense. Taxonomy (NCBI): domain Eukaryota; kingdom Metazoa; phylum Cnidaria; class Hydrozoa; order Limnomedusae; family Olindiidae; genus Scolionema; species Scolionema suvaense. The sequence goes on from JAOBRC010309683.1 coordinate 5,456, forward strand.
GTCAACGTTGCTGGCAAAGTCAGTTTCTTTGGCAGCCGACCAATTCAATTTAGTGGTATGTTATACATGTTTTGAGTGTAATGCATTTCTCGTTGATTCTTGTTATGTAGTGTTTTACCTGTGTATGCGTATTTAACGACTGCTGTGCACTAGGGTAGTACTACGAGTTTCTAAACGCTGGCCGTCGCGTTAGACGCGACGATTGAGGTATCGTATTTAGTCTTTGCAGTCTGTTCTACTTCTCTATGCTCCCTTAATCACTTGTGCAGAATATAATGCATCTAATCAGCTAAAAACCGTTAATCCTCCAATAAACGCCCCTTTCTTTTGAAGGCCCCCTCGAAATGAAAATTATTTGACAAACGCCCCCTCTTTTTAACGCTCTTCTTCAAAGGGGGTTTATATTGAAATCCATATCTGTTAAAGGTACATGTAAGGAAGAAACCTGGACTTTGTGGCCTAAAGAACCTCATTGCGTTCACATATTATCCAAGTGTTTGCTAATATGAAAAAGCTAACTAATTTATAAATGGGCACTCATAATAATCAAACATTATTTTAAAAAATTACACGAGATCGTTATAAACATATTTTTAAATAAACATCCCCTCTATTTTACGCCCCTTCTAATAGACGCTGCTCCCCAAACTTCAAAAATGAAATTTAGAAGATTTACGGTATGCCTTTTCTGAGAATAATTTGACAGCAAATTGTGCTCTGATGCAAAGACCCCGATACGATCATGTCTCCGTGGATTTTGTTCGTGAATCAGTGATGTAATAGGTGGATTCGAAAAAAAAGGAATTGCATACTTTTTGTTGCTTATGGTGAGAATATTCTGTATGTTGATTCAAAAAGGTGGTTGAAAAAGGTATTCAGACGATAATGCAATTATGTGCAACTTTAAACTTATTGGAACCCTTCTGTGGAGTATGTTGCGTCCTTTTGGCAGCTGTTATCAAATACTTCTCAAGCCTATATGATCTAAAGTTGCATTCCTGAGAAGAGCGGACTCACTGATCTCTCATATTTTTCAATTTTATTTTCAGGGGGTATTTGTATCGATACTAATGTATATAAACATCTCGGCTTGGATGTCGCTAAGAAGAAAGATAAGCGTATTGGGCCTGAGCTGGAGAAAGATCTTGAAGATTCTTATGCTAAAGTTGATGAAGTTGATCGACGAAAGCGAGAGGTAATTTGTTTGCAAGATCGTGCCTCATATTAATTTTGCATGCAATGCTTACTGTGTCCACGTGCAGGCAAGTACACAGTTTTTTTCATAAGAAACCATGCACCCATGGTAGAAGCAAAAGTTGGAGTTGGGCGTTTTACTAGAAAATGTTTCTTAACCCTATTTGGTACGGGCTTTTTGATGTAAGTTCATGGTGGGGGAGGGATAAAATAACCCCCACTGTAAAAGTACCTTAATCGGCACCAATAAGGATAAAACTTACCAGAAACATAGCGTTACCTTTCAACTGTCACGTGGCGTAAAAAATTGCTGATGACGTCATTATTTTTTGCTGACGTCAGCATTTTGTGACGCAACCCAGATTTCCGGACCAAAATTTTCAAAAAATTTTTTTTAGGTTTTTTTGCATCAAAATTATTCCTAGGGTAACTAGAACCATGTTTTATTTGTTTAAACTGCCATTTTAGCTGTATTTGTTTCAAAATTGAAGCAAGAAATTTTGCCATCAGTGGCCTTCCAGAATTAGCCCATATCTCCGGACCCCCTGGGGGTGTAACCTTGACATTTAGCCTGGAGGTCCCTAATATAATTCTAATAGAAGCCCTGAAGTGGCAGCTCTTCAGCGTTTTCGGTTTAGCTTTTAAAATAAAAAGTTTGACTGGGGGGGGGGGGTCAATTTGCCGTACCAAATAGGGTTAACGGGTTTCTTAAATTTTTGAAAAGTTAATGCAGAACATAACCAATTGAACAATGTGTTAAAGTCATAATATGTATGTGTGTCAAATAAGGTAAGGTAATTAATTTTCGCGGATTTAATTTTTGCAAAACTAATTTTTGCGAATTTGTGTACTTTTCGCAAAAATTACTTCCGCAAAAGCAATCAAAATTCAGAAAAAAACAAAAAAAAGAAGGAAAGACAGGCAAATATGAACACTGTTTTAGGTCTTTCATGCACACTAACGCCTGTCCTAACTACCCGATTCGCAAAAATCAATTCCGCAAAATCCATCAACGCATGTGGTTCGCAAAATTAGTTCCACAAAATATTTCGGATTGGCTCCCTCTGTCGCAAAAAATAGTTCCGCAAAAATTAATTACCTTAGGGTGTATGGTAATTTGTTCAAATCACAACAAAGTGTTGCCAAGATATTACCACATACAATGTTGTGCACGATATTACCCAGAGGGGCTGCCATAACCATCCACTCGTCGCTTGGGCGAACATTTAGGTACGGTTAGTTTGCTTGATGAGTTGTTTATTATTGCTTATTCTATTTGTCTTTCAATTTCAGCTCGAGAACGAGGAAAGCAAACAAGGTTCTGAAGTCAACAAGGAAACACGTAAAGACGTATCTTTAGACTATCGGAAGCGCTCCTGGGTTCCCACTGAAGAAGAAATGCGCTACATCCGACTCGCATACGATCCTTTGCCCACCATAAATATACGTAGTGAAGAAACTATGGAGGCCATGAAAGTTTCGGCTCCATGGGTGTTGGCTCGAGACGAGATTGCAAGACAAGTTGAAAAGAAGAGTTTCATTGAATCACCCATTGAGGATGAATATGATGTCGAAGGTGGACGATTAAGTATCTACTATATTTGAGAAGATTTTCTGTTTTGATTTTGTGCGGCCTGTATATACGTAGCTTACGACTTATATCATGCCCATGGCGAGGACCGTTCCATGTGCCTGGTCCAAATAACGTTGCAGTTCCCTTTTATAGAGGAAGCAAGTGATAAAAAAGTCGATTTATTTATTGCTTGTATTATCCATTTATTATTATTTATTCGGTACCTGGCAGTAATCAATGTGGTGTATTTGACTAGTTCTATGGATAGCGCAGTAGCTTGTAGCTCCCCCCCTGCCCTTTCCGTTGACATATTTTTGAAAAATTCCAGGGAGGGAGGGTGTAGCTAAATTCCATTTTTGAGGGGTTCAGCCAAAAAGAGGAGAAAAAATCAGAGGGCGGGGGATGAAAATTTTATTTGTACCTGCAAGATTTGTGTTTGAAATATCTATTATCTTTTTCAACCGCTGGTTCCTAGAGTCTGTACTGAAATTTTATGAACTGCTGTTATAGTGCATCTGTTTTTAGTGCTGCATATAGTATTCTGTAACTTGTTTAAATAGCTATGTACTCTATGTATATCTGTATATTGCGTCTAGTAGGAAAATGACTGATTAATTTTAACATTTTCACCACGCATATGGTTGATTTTGCATGGGGGATGGGTCAGGAAAATTTGGACTTTCAAGGGGGAGGGGGATGCCCATCAGAGGGGTGCTTGAAGAAAATTGTGTTTCAAGGAGGGGCTGACAAAAAAGGAAGTGGTATGAATTTTAGATTGGGGAAGTTAGAACCTTGACAGAAACTATGTTACCAGTATAGAACTTTCTGCTGAAGTTTCGATTTGGTACGTGAACAATATCTCTAACATTGGTTTGAGCACGAACTGCTGCTTGTCTTCAGGAGGAAGTCTTGGCATGAATATCAGGTTGTGAACCATACAATGAGTCATGCAGCTTAACGTTTCAGTGTTTGTGAAAGACGCTTTCCAGTGTTGAGTATAACATCATTATTTCGATGGATTACTTTTAGAACTGTCTGCGAAGATGGCTTGTGATCCATTGCTACATGTATTCGAACGTTATGGCTTCATTGTTGATGCATTCGCAAGCTATACCAATGCCATTGAGAATGAGAGGCAAGGCTTCCATGCCGCCAGAAGATCCAATATAGCCGGCTTGGACATGCTTGACAAGGAGGTTGCTGTTGGAAGTAAGGTCCTGCTGATGTTTTCGTGCATAGTGTTCAAAAGCTGTTTATTAAAGGAACTGTACCTCAAAAATTGTTATTGTCATTTTGCGAAGCTAAATGCCTACCAAACCCGGCTATGGCCCTGAAAAAAGTACCAACGTTTTCAGTTCCGGACTACTGAAGCTCAGAAGTTTTATTTCTTACGTACAGAAATTGAATTTGGCTTGACATAAATCGTGTGGCTAGACTCGGTAAAATTAGAGCGTAAGGCTTATAATCGTTTAGGTCAGTTAGAAAAGTAATTTCTTGCCGACGTGATTAGTTCTTGCTAGTAGTTAGACTAGCATAGTCCTTTTCATCAGATCTATCTAAGTGTGATAAGTGGAAGTCAATCAATAACCCCGAAGAGTCTTATTTGAATTTGGCAGCAGTCACAGAATACAAACTGATGGCATATTTTTCTGGGTTTTAGAGGAAAGCGACTAAGCTAGTCTAGCTAATAGTGAATGATTTCAAATGACCTACAAGTAGACTCGAATCATCCTCCTCTCTGAAAGCTCTTTTTGGTGGAAGAGGTATATAAGTCAAGATCTGTCAGTTGTTGCATCCAGCAGCACATCTTCCCGGATAACCGCTCAATGGATTGTTCTTCAATTTGGCGTGAAGTTCAAGGTCGGCAATGCAAACATATGTTTAAGCGGACTGTCTGAAAAAAAGTTGTTGTACTTGCGGGTGGCCATTTTTGTCCAAAACCTATTTTGAATAGATGGGATTATGTGATGGGATTTCTTTTTCGCTGTTTGAGCCTGGACAGGACTGGCACATTGCTACCAAATAGACCATGTGTCATGCCAGGGGAAGAGGGATCTCTATTTAAAAATCTGTTTATTTTACTACTTTTTTTTTTTTTCATTTTTTATGTGAAACTGAATTCAAAAGCATGGACAATGTTATGTGCATGTATCACATCTGCAAAAACGTTCTTTTGGCTTGGGCATGACTATTTTTAGGCCCAAATGGTCATTTCTGTAAGTATATCAAAATCATGGTTGCTATGTATGCCCGTGATACGTCTTCTGTGACATTTTATTTTGCTGTATTTACATGTGGTTCATATTTAAATTCTGACGAATCCCCTTATTCGGTGTCTTTTTTGCTATTTTTTTTTAACATTTTGCTTTGTGCAGTTCGATCCTGTTTCCATTTATTGTGAACTGTATATGAGGATATGTAACATTTTTTCGATCAGTTCGCCTCAGTGATAGTTGTTACCTTTCTTTAGAGACTCAAGTGTTTGACGTTGAGGCTGTGAATTTCCTCTACCTGTTCCGCATGGGTTCGTTTTGATCTTCGTACATATGGCAAGGCTGGTTCTGTCCCATTTCTAACTGTTTTGGATTGATCGTAGCTATGACCAACAAACTTGTTGTGGTAGCAGTTGAGCATGTAGTGAACCATTTCATAATTCTAATAGCTATATCAATTATCCAGCGACGTCATCATAATTAGCTCTTGTGCCTAATTATGAGCACTTGATTGTGCATATACGTTTCGCCTATTTTCGCCAATCTTGATTATCTGGGTCTGCATCTAGGCTCTGATCAAGCTTTCTCGTCAGTTCACAGCAATTTTATCAAGAATTGTTTCCTTTTTGCTTAGATCATGCAAACATGACTGCGGAGGAGAGAGCTGATCTGATGTTTTGGCATGACTATATGCACGAAGGTTTGTTATATGTGTGATACTAGAAGAACTTGTAGAAATTCCCTCGTCGGCGCATTTTACATATGTTTTGCTGCACGGAAAACACCCTGTTATATTGTGCAGAATATGAACAGCAACATCTTTTTCGTCAGTGATTGCCCACAAACTTGAACTTGTTGGAAACGATAGAAGTACAAAACGTTTACCATTGCGTGTACTTTAGACTGACTGCTGTTTTGAATTCTAGTTTCTCTGCATTGCAAACCATGAAAAATCATGGTTTAAAAGGCTCTTATTATAAATGCCTACGATTTGTTTGGTCAATACGAAGATAGCTACTGTCAGTCAGGTGGATTTCAATGTAGCTAATTCAAACTTATAATGTGTGTTGTGCTATTTACCTTGTACCTCATCTCTAGTAAAACTGGGTGAATGACAAATATGTACTTTGTCGCTTTGTTTTTTGTTTTAATTTCGACGTTTTTTGTTTTTGTTATCTTTGTTGTCGTTTTTTGTTTAGTTTGTTGTCATATGCTGCTTTCTTCATCCTGTTTCTTCGGGCACAAAGTTTGATTTTAAATAAGACGGCGAGAAGTTCTGCTTCTCTTTTTCTGATTTAATTAGTTGCGTGCATAGTTATCTGAACACCAGCTCTACTAGCACGTACTTCATTGCCCTCATTACACGAATCTCTTGTTCTCTAAATTCCTATTTTTTGTTATAATCATTATCATTGTGATATATTATACAGGCATCGGTGATTGGATCTCATTGACGGAGAGTGAATTGAATCGGCGCCGGCAGTATTACTTTCCAACTTTGCACGATCAGTTGAACGTTGCTGTGAAACGACAGAAAAGAGGTTCCGTGTCTGAGTATGTGCGAAGTTTGTACCACGAAGGCTTAAAGAGTGCGAAACGCTCACATATTCCGAATTTCATGGACGCTGACCACCGCTCCAAGTTGGATCGCGTTCATAAGGTAACATCACTCAGTGTTGTCTTGTATAACAGACATCACCCAGTGTTGTCTTGTATAGTAGACATCACTCAGTGTATGTGAAACTAAGCACTCGTCGTAATGAAAAAAAGTTCTTAAAATGTTTGAGGTTTTAAGAACAAGTTCCTTATGGGTTTCTAAAATTAAGTATAACATAACATAATTAGGGAGAACATAGATCAATAATAAACAAAACGAAGCATGAAAACATAAGAAAGCTGCTGCTATAGCGATTTCTATGTGACTATGTGACTAATGTGATGAAAAAGGTGTCAAAATGTTTGACTCTGTTGGGAAATAACCCATGTTTCTATGTTTCAAGGTTCTTAAATTTTAGGAGGCTGTACCACAAGGAGCAGTTTAAGTAAAGAGATTTGGCTTTGATCAACCCTTGGACAGTGCAGAATTTTGATTTATGAATTTTTTTTCTCACATTTTTGGAATTTAGAAAATTCAGTGGGCTTCTTTGTCAGGGCAAGTTCAGTCTGCTGTTGGGGGTATGTCGTACACGGTTTTTCTCTATATGCAACTCAAGGCTCAAATCTTTTAAAATATTTAGCAACGGCTCATCTTAGAAATGACCAAAAAAATTAAAATGTAGGAGAACAAATATGAGCATAGAAACTAAAAATCTGACTAAAACCTTGTATATGCACTGCTAAAAACTGATTGTATAAAAGGTTTTAGTCAGATTTTTAGTTTTACTTATAACACCTCAGGATGACAGATGTCAGAAAACTTTGTTCTTGAATTTTGAGAGTTTTACCTCTTGTCTTTATGGATTAGTAAATGGCGAATTGTATTGACACTAAATATGACCGTAGTTTTTGAAAAAAAGAACTTTTTTGTAACTATCATTTTTCTACTTTCCTAAGATTCCTGAAACTACAAGGCTCTGGTGAAGAGAAGTCTGAAGCTCGACTTGAGAAAAAAACAGCTCTATTGTATCTCAACGAGCTACTCTGAAGTCAATAAGCAACAGCTAAGCAACAATGGGGCCTGGGAGAGAAGAAAACTTAACATCGAGCCTCATACAAAAAATGTTTTACTTTTAAAAAAAGCGTTTATCACCACTTGTGCGAATTTGCGACTATTTTCCTCTCCACAAGCACAATGTCTACTGTTAAAGGGCGGCACAATGATTCGAGCGTGAAATTTGATGATTTTCCGACTGTTTGTAAAAAAACAGCATGGAGCGCGAATCTGAGGAGATT
>JAOBRC010309794.1:0-20815 GCA_027575255.1 Scolionema suvaense
GTCTCCCCCCCCCCCCCCCGGCCCATGGTTAGTCAAAATAGCCCTTCCTAGATACGGTTATGACCCCATGAGATTGCCAGGGCTTTACCTTCGGATGGGGAGTAACCTTGCTCGGTTTTGGTGTTAAAAGAAGATCCAGCCCAGATGAGTTTCCATCCCCCCGGACAGCATGTTGGAGCAGTAGATTGATCACATGAGCAGTGCTGTTGAAGCAGGAGGTATCCGATACCAGAGCGGCTCCAGCCGGTTGAAGGCTGGTATTTCTGTTTTAGTCAAATGTCGACACTCCTGATTTGACATGGTCGATAAGGATCTGTTCTGAATTGCGGAAGAGTTTATAGATGGTTCTATCCCATTAGAACTTTTTTTCTGCTTTAATCAGTTCATCTATGGGCCAATGGAATAAGCCTATGAGATTTGATGAACCAAACCAAACCATGCTCGAGCATGGTGATGTTGGTTGGGTTGGAAAATCTTGAATCACTTTCAAGACGTCTAGTGATGGGTGGATACCAGATGGAGTGATAACGAGTCCACCCAACTCAACGGTTTCTTGGCAGAACTGATGTTCTTTGTGAGGAGAGTCAGAAAGTCCCAAACATGGAAGAAGTGAGCCTCAATAGTGGAATCATTAATAATGTGTCGTCAACTACTTTGACTTTTCTCTTTACTTGTTCAATGAGTCAATCATAACGATATGTGTAAGCATCACCCGAAACTTTGAATCCCTGGGGGAGCCGTAGATATCTGAATCAACCCTACTTGATGATGATAAGTGGATAGATGTTGAAAATCTTGCTGCAATGGAATGTCATAATAACCATCCGCATCGTTGATTACTGATTCATATGTGTTTGCTGGTACCTGAGCTGCGAGCTGAAATGGTGGTTGGATGTGTTGGGTCTCCCATATGCTGAAGGAGTTCAGGTGTTGCAGGTCAACTGTTCTGCGTGGGCTACCATCTTCGTTTGATGTGACAACCATATAAGTGCCACCGTGTGATTGGAGTCCCAATGCGGACAGGCGCAATGATTCCTGTGGATACATCTCTGTCAAGGCTCCGCTTCACTGCTGACTTCCAATGATGTGGGACCGGAGTCCCTGGTATATGGGATTGAGTCTCTGCTTAGATGTATTTTCCCTGGCTGGGTGTTCATGGCAAGGAATTCTCCGGAGTTATTGAAGGTGCTCTTTCTGAATGCGTCTTTCAAGTATATATGTGCTGGAAAGTTTTGATACATTTTCTAGGGTTGGTGCAAATGGTAGTACGGAGGGTCGGCATGGGGGTTTCTCTCTTGTCATGTCATTAATATTTGCGACATAAGCAGTGAGTGATGAATTCATGGGGTAGGGGAACGATTCTGGAAGAATTTTGGTCTCGAGACATCCGTGTTTACTGAAGTAAAGCTTATGGACTTTGTCAGAGATGTATACTGGTTGGATCATGGAGTTTCCAGCAATGTTGAACCGAAGCAAGAGCCACCCATCATGGCAGCGTGGGAGCGTGTAATCCCCAACAACGACAATCTTTTCACCGCAAGGGTGTAAAGCTGTCTCATTGGCTCCAATCAGTTTGAGGTGCTTTGTATTGCCCATGTAAATGGATGCTCCGCTATCAGGAAAGACATTTATCTTTGTTGTGATGGGTGACTGGCTATCCACGACCAATACTGTAGCTGGGATCTCTTCCGTGTTCGACCTTTCCACGATTTGGAAGCATATTGTTTCACTGTTGTATTGTACATGCGCGATTAGTTTAACACCAGCTACTTTGGATGCGTATCGACAGACAGAAGAGAAGTGATTGTGGCGTTTACAGTTGTTGCATGTGCGCCCCCATGCTGGCCATGCCACTTTTTGTTTGTAGGACGAGTACTGAGTGCTCCCACGTCCAGAACATGGCGTCAGTGGTATTGGTGCTGGTTTGGTTGATCGGAGATATATGGTATTAGGACTTGTTACGCTTATACTCATAGAGGCAAGCTGGTTGCATTTCACTAGATCCGCGAAGTGTGGGTTGATTGCGAAGTGCTGATTCAAAGACGTTGGCATGATTGGGAATTAAATTGAGGCTGATTAGCTGGGTGGTCTTTGACAGGATGTCTGTTTGAAGTGTCTCATTGTATAATCCATTGATTAATTATGCTCGGATGTTGTCTTCACATGAATCGTATTTATATTTTGAGCAATTGTATTCACATTCCACCACTGCCATGCGGAGTCTGATTTCATAATCTTGTATAGTTTCATGTTCAAATTGTCGAATGGATCGGAATGTTAAACAATGGACTGCTGGATTTGAGCTTTTAGTGACTAAGGATTCGATGATGTCTTGCAGTTCAATTTCTGATAAAGCTAGAACGTTACTGTTTGTAATGACTATGCTTGCTTGTACTGACTCACTGCAGGTGTTGCATAAATGTGGAATTGCATTTGTTGAGGAAAGACCAGTTATAGACTTGTATATATATTCCAGTCTACTTGAAATTTCCTGAATTGCGGTTTGGTCATTTCTTAAGGATACTGCAAACCCTCAGAGGTCATAGCAGTTGATAATCTTTCCTCACACTTTACATGTATTTTAAAGGCTTTTCTAAGTTTTCGTTTATGACATGTACTAATCCCGTCAGGTGCCAAGCTTTTGAAAAAATGTGCTCTAACAAACCACCTGTTTGCCATCTGCTGCAAATCCGTAAACAGGAGTGAGAAAAAACAAAATTTTCGGTGTTTAAGAAGCTCTAAGTCGCCCCCAGTTTGCTTTTAGTGTACAAATTATACATTAATCGAAAGATCTCAACAGACTCCACAAAACGGTGTCGGCATTTTTGTTGTTTTTGATCTGATCGAAAGTTACGAACGATTAAAGTTGAAATCTAGTAATTTCATAACGAGATTTCCAAAATCTTTCCCGTTTTGAGCCATAACTTCTAATCGGAAAAAATTCTCGAAAAATGCCGACACCGTTTTGAAGGTATAACATACGTTTCATTTAGAGTTGGTTTACTTAAAAAATATTGAGCACGGGGGGACTTAGAGCTGTGCAAAGGGCTGCAACTAAGATTTCAAATATTCCTTTTGTTTACAAGCAGCAGGTGGCAATTTATCTCAAAAACTGCAGGATATGATGCAAAAGCCCTTCATTAATGCATTGAACATCATATGACTTCTTGGAAACTTTGTTGAATCAAATTTGCATGTTCTTGAATGAAGCACCATCTGAGCCTTTGCAGTATCCTTAAGAAACGGATGCGGTTTAGCTGTAACTGTATTTTCATGGGATACAGGGTGTGTATTGACTCCTGTGATAGGTGCAGAAGAGAATCTAGCCTGCTTTATGATTGTCAATTTGTCGCCGAGGGCAGACATTTCAATGTCCTGTAATATATTTTTGTCAACTTCGGACAGTACGGATATGGTTAAGCAGTGCTTTTTGAATATGCGTGTATATTCAGTGGTAGCATGATCTGTGATTCCCGCATCAGAGAAGAACTTAGACCAAGAATAATTCGGCAGCGCCATATTCGAATCAAGGTATAGGGTGTATATGCTTACACAGTAGTAACCAGTATGGGTGGCAATGTCAGTAGTTTATGACAACGCGATATTCAGTGACCACCCAACTTGAACCTATAACACAACATAACAAATACTCCTGTGGATATGAATATAAGTAACACAAGTCTGCAGCTCCCACCACTGGTGATTGGAGACTGTGTACAATAACAGAACTTGCTCGGCTCGCAGCCTAAGAAATGGGATAATCAGCATTGTAGTAGAGGTACGCCAGTTCGACCAATACGTTGTCCGTATGGATGGATCTGCCTGTGGAACACTATGCAATAGGAAGCACTTACGAAAATATGAACCATTTATTCAGCGGACACATCTTCCCTTGAATCCTGTTCCTCGTTCTGCAAAACTGAAAGATCACTGCAAAGTTCCCGGCAAACCTGCAACCATCCCACGAGATGTCACTAGCAACGACGGTGAAGTTATCCGCCTCCGGCATCAGATCCAGCAAAACATGTGCAATACGAGAAGCAATACCCTCGCATGAATCTGGCCCATCAGTTCCCTCTGCTTTGGAAGGTGCTGTGTCCCCTGATATGTTTCTCCCGATCTTCCAAGTCCTGTCCCGTTACCGACTCCTACCATGATAAAACATAGCATGCCCAGAGCACTTTGCGCCCTACAGCCTCACAATACCCATGGGCTTGAAGAAAACACACCTTCCCGTCGGCGTAAAGATAGCCAATGGCTCACAAACCTTTTCAGTCTCTAAAACTCAATGTCAGACCCTCGTAGACTTGGGGGGGGGGCGTGGCATAGAGAACTACAAGGTTGTACCTTATGTGTTGCGTTTGTTCTTTTCCAGAGTTGTAGTCATTGGCTGGAGTAACGAATATGCCAAAGCCAAATGACATGATGTTTATTTAGTCTTCAAAGTTGCTCAAAGTCCTTATAGTGCGATCTGTCAAACCAAGTCGTCGTCGATCCGTGGAGACAAGCCGTGAAGGCTTGATTTTCTCAGCGACTGGATAATACCACTAGTCCTTTGCTTGTGGGGTGTGCTTATGCCGTTTCTTGCACGGTCCCAATGTATTTTGTGAAGGATTGTAGCTTCGTTAGATATAGCTAGCTAGGTGACTACCTATTCAATGACCATAAAGCAGCATCACCATGCCATGCATGGACGAAGGCCAACAGCGGAAAAGTTTGGAGTTTTAGCTGAGTCTTGGATAGCTGTAGCTACAGCTAGCTAGCTACTAGGCTGTAGTGCTGTCTGCTAGACATATGCTTATGACCTAGAATCTAACTGCCAACAACTCCGGTAATGTTGATAGTATCTTGAATTTTATTAGAAAACATATTGATTTGCTGGACTCATCAATTAAAGCTCCATAAAATCTTCAGGAAAGTGCAGAAAAAGGTTTAGAAAAGAACAAGAGGTGATATAAATCAACGTTTCTACCAGAAACAAGTTTCTATGGTACAGTCCATAGCATTGCAGCCACAAAGTGTGTTCAGTGTTCAGGCCACATCTTTAAGTCAATCAAAAAGCTTGAAATCATTGCTCTGATTGGTAGGATGGCCTTGAGCGATAGCACGGGGTAGCTACCAAGGTCTCTAGCAATGCAATCAAAGTTGCCCATACGGCGTGTAGCAATTATTTAAACACACTCTACAGTACTCTATCAAAGTTACCCGAATCGCCAGGTAACATTGATAGCCTGAGTTTTCAGCAGTAACCGTGGCAAGGCTTAAGCTCTGCTGTTTTATACAAAAGGACCATGTTCTTTGTGTTCGTAATGTTATTGATTCGAAGGATGGGGCAAAACAGCTCAACTGTGCGGCCAGAACGGTAAGAAATGCTCTGAAATCTATCAAAGTAACCCAGGTTGGCAGTACCTTTATGAAAGATTGAAAATTATTTGGAACAAATGACATTTTGAATGGGGTTGAAGAAACATACACTTGTTAAAGACTACCTTTCATCAGTGACTAAATATTTTGTAAAACTAGCCACAATCTGTCAGGAACAGCTAGCTAGCTGTACGATGCCCCCTACCCCAAAATCAATGTTTTCATTAGCAAGCAGCTTTCAGAAAAACATTGATCGCTGGGAGAGGGTGCGAAGATATGTTTATTTGATCATTTGCCAAAATATTTTGTCACTGATTGTCTGAGTGAGTGTCTTTCATGCCACACGTAGTTTCATGCTGTAGTGTGTTGAAATCACCTTTAGGCCTAGTTGTCGATGTACAGGTACTACTTGACTTGTGTTCTGTTGAGCAACTGTGGTAGACTAGAGAAACCTTATACTTCTAGCCAAGAAAACTGCTTGCATTTGGCATTTTGATTTTACGATCAAGTACGATACCACTTTTTGCCACCGGAAAAACGGAGATTGAGTCTATTGGAAAGCACAACGCAAGAGACTAGCGAAAGCCGGACATGATGTCCATTTAGATCTCGAAATTCACATACCCAAAGCAGACTAAAAGTCTAGATCATATCGAACCTTGTGCTAGGCGTGCATGTGTGTTGGTTTTGGGAGGTGTTAAAGTAGACTGAAGCTTTTACACATGGCGTAGCATAAGCATAAAACAGATGATAGAAATGCCGCACAGGTAACGCCTCGCGCTCACATGACGTACAGTATATACACGTCATGCAAAAACTTCACACATTATAAAGCTTTATTAGTAAAACTCAGCACACCACACTGTCACAGCCTTTTCTGTCTGATTTTGGCAAAGATTTTTGGCACTTATTATCTGAATTTTGTGTATCTGTTTTGTGACAATATCTCTTGATTTGGTGCTTTTTGCTTATTCATGAGTACCTTATTATGTCTAATTAAGCAACTGATCTAATGCTGCTGCATTAAATTAAGCAGCGCTGTATTTAAGGCACACTTTGACAAAATTAGGGTTTTGTGAGGTTTTAAATAAGCCGCAGGAGTCATCACTTAACACTGGAGAAAAAGTTAGAACGGATTGACTTTCAACTATCATAATGACAGCAAGGGTATTTTAGAGGAACGTGATGTGAAGGTAGAAAGTAGTGATGGTGATAGTGAACAAGTGGTATTGTGTATTGAATAAAATCATCCGGCGCAATGGAGTTTTTTCTATAACTTCCTGGTCTTTAAATAAGCTGCGTTCTATTAAGCCGCAGCATTAATTGAGCCACGTTCTTATTAGACTGTACTTTTGAAGGTGCAGCTTAATTAATTATGCGCCTTAATTTGACATAATAAGGTATATATATTTATATCATCGCCGGATGGCCGAACTTACTTGCTGATGTATTTGGATGTTTCACAACTGTTGGGCGGGGTCAGGGTAACCTGAAACCAGATTCTCCGTTCCTCTAAACTGAAGTCTACTGCTCTCAGCTGTGTAGAGGAAAGGAACAGCTGGCGAGTTTAGCAGTGAACTGATTTCTGCTGGTAAACACACACTCAGCATGGTCTCCGATTGTCTCTGAGAAGAAGTCACTGATGCGCATACTCCAAGTTGCGTCCGCAGAATGTGGTGTATTGTCTTTGATCTGAACTCACGTTCTGCGCATGACGCAGGCTGAAACGCTCTTCCGAATTTTTTGGAAGGCGGCGATCAAAGAACTTGCCTAACCTCGCCGGATGCTCCTTTCCCGCACAGGATCAGGCTATAGGCCCCTATGCAGGGAATGGTAGCATCTGGTCCCAGGTTAGGTCAGGGGGTTATAAAACAAGTAAAGAAGACAAGTTCGACTACTATGTGGGATTTAATCACTTTGAGATGTGTTTGTGTGTTCTGGTTTGTGATGATAACTACTTGTTTATGATGGCTGTCCATTAGTTTTTTGCTTTTATCTTTTTGATCAGATACTCATGGTAGATCTGAGTATAAGTGGTTGATGATGGACGAGCCCAGAAGAAATTATGCAGTAAGCATGTCGATCATTTACTCTGAATCGACTTCAGGCAAAGAACAAATGAAAATGTATTTGGTTCACTTTCAACACCTCTCGTCAGTTCATTATCACCATGTGATATGTTTCAAGTGTTTAAGGTGTGGCCTGACCTGTTGATCAGCTTGGTATTACTGTCCTGGTGTGTAAGAGTAAGATGGATACATTATATTTGCTCGGAAACAGCAATTTTTGCCTTCAGTATCACTCCCTGACTTGATTTCGTTCGGCGCCTGTTTTGTTCAAGCTTTTGAAATTTTTGGACAATCATGCAAAAATATCTTCTTCAAACTGATTTTAGCGAAGGTTTTTGGCAATGATTGTAGGTACCTTATAGGAAGAAATTATTTGCGGAAGAAATTTTTGTGATTGAAAGCAGTTTGATCTTTTGCGGAGGAAATTTTGCGATTGAGTGTTCTGTGTAAATCTTTTGCAATGGAAGAGGAAAATGTTCCATTTCATATGTTGGTCTAGAGGGCTGTAAGCTGCTCGTTATAGCGTCAAAGAAAGACAGAATGTAAGATTTTACGGTTCTAAATGTGCTGATTGGTACTTAAATGCATTTTTTTTGAAAATTTCACAGAATGAATTTTTGCAATTGGTTCCATTTACAAATTTTGCGGAAGAAATTTTTGCGATTGGCCAACTACTAACAGGTTCTGTGGAAGAAATTTTTGCGAAAAGGGCCAAAATCGCAAAAATAAATTCTGCAAGCATTTCTTCAACAGAATTATCTTCCGCAAACAATTTCTTCCCTTAATTAAGGTATGACTTTGTATTCACCAAGTAATAGATAGTGTCTAGCTAGGCCTAGCTAGCTTTTATCATTTAGTTAACTAGATTGCTAAGGCCAAGGAAAATTGATTGTCAGAATAGCGTAACCTGACACAAATACAAATGCGGAATGCGGATTTTTTATTTTATTTTCCAAATTTTTCAACCCAAATGTGGGTTGCATCCTCAGCACTTTTCGCATTCACGTTCCATATATTCAAACCCTATAGCTAGTACCTCATACTTGCCAACGCTTGATCTTGCATGATGTGTCCTTAACTCTGGCTAATCAGTCCAAACTGATTGATCTTTTATGCAGTGCGTTCTTTTTTTTGCCCTACTACCAGTTCTTTTAGTGTTTTCTTCATTTCTAGCAACGGAGGTTCGTTCCCGCCATGTATGGCCCTCATTCGTGTTCAATAGTAACTGGCCGAGAAATTTACGCAGCTCATCTCCCATTATGGACAAGACAAATTTACTGACCATATAATGAATGTTTTCCCTCAATGTCACCAAAGACACGTCAGCGGCAGAAGCATGCCAAATACAGAGTTGATAAAACAT
Organism: Scolionema suvaense; assembly: GCA_027575255.1. Lineage (NCBI taxonomy): Eukaryota > Metazoa > Cnidaria > Hydrozoa > Limnomedusae > Olindiidae > Scolionema > Scolionema suvaense. The sequence continues at coordinate 8,797 of JAOBRC010309794.1, forward strand.
TTTATATTAATCATAGTTTCGGACTGCTAATGACTTATTTCGATATCGTAAAAACAATTAATCTGTCTCAATCTTGATGTAACACGCAAACGTTTGCGCGGCAATAAAGATGATCTTATCTGGCTGGCATGCAATGTGTCTGGAAAATGAGTCTTTTGAAGTGGTAGCTCGACAGTGAACGACATCTTCAGCCAGTTAGCGGACAGATGAGTAACCTTTTGCAGCTCTGCAAAAGGCAACTATAAAACATATAAAAGAATCCTTTCTCAAAGATCCCACAGGATGATTCTTTGTTGATAGTCAACTTTTCTCAATTAGAATGGAAAGTACCTGAGAAACAGGGTTAGTATGGATAGTTGGAAGAAACAAAATACGAACATGCGGCAAATCCTGACAAAAATAGAGAAATGCGGCCTGAAATTCATGGTGCGCGGGGTTTACGCTATTTTGACAATCGATTTTCCTTGGCCTAACCTAGATTAGCCTACATATACATGTAACTTCCAACACTCCATGCTGCTATAGAATTTAGTGTTACAGCATTACAACAACGTTTTATAGAACATGTTAAGTAAATATATGTTTAAAATAATACTGTAATGCTTGTTGTTGTTAATTTGCCACTTTTTCACTGCTATTCTTTCCTATAGAGCTGTCAATCATGAACCGAAACTAATGCAGGCTTTGCATTTTTTTCTGATTTAGGTTTGCTGTTATGTCATTTCCCTCACTACCCGGATGCAGAAACAGGTTACGAGCATACAAAGACCTGTATTCCTGCTAGGTGAAAGCCTTCAAAATTGATGAAAACTATGATCATTGGGTTTTGATACATGTAGAAAGCATTTCTTTTGATCCTTTTGTGTTATATGGAAGATACTGCAATAGACTCAGCAAACATTGTGGAGTTGAATTCAGTGGTTAGAAATTTTGAATTTCTGGCACACTAGAATTCTTCTGCCTAATGAGGGATTGATAATTTTTTATACCCTCAATGCTTTGTTGTGACCTGTTTTGCAACCAAAAAATGGCAATTTTGCCTTTGAGAACTCTTCATCTTTTGTCTTTTTCAATAGAAACCTGAGGGGCATCTTTGGGTATGTTATGAACTAGATGTCATGTCTGAAGAAAATCTTTATTTGCCTTGCAGGTGGCAACTTAGGCCCAAAAATTGTGCTTTTCTGGTATTTTTTCTTCAGTAATATGTCATAAATGGTTCATATGTTTCTTGTCGTGCCAATTGTCATGCGTAGGTTAGTTTTGCGGTGTCATTTTACATCTGAAAATAGCTCTTTTCAGGCTTTTTTCCATACATGTCAAAAACTTTTCATCTGTTTTATTGACATTTTGGCATGAATCTTAGGCACAACTGTTCATATGTAATGAACTACATGCCGTATCCCGGGAAAATGTTTTTGGGCTTGCAGGTGGCAAGTTACATCCAAAGATTGCTCGGTTCAGGGTTTTTCCCAAATATGTGGAAAACGGTTCATTTGGTTTTGGTAATTTTTGGTGTAAATCTTTGGGGCAAGATAGCCTATGTTGCAAACCATGCTTCACATTTTGGCAATACGTTGATCAGCTTGCTATTGGCAACTATTGTTATTATGGCTATTGTCAGGGATTTTTCAAAGTGTTTCAAAAAAACTTAAAAACATCAGTTGTTGGTCATTTGTGGTGCGAGTGCCTAGGGGCAGCATAGCTTATGTTGTGAACCATATTTGAGTAAACTTGCGACCGTTTGCAGGTGGCAATTTATGTCTGCATGTAGTTGCTACTATTGTGTTTTTAAAGATATTTCAGGAACCCTCCATTATATGGTGTTTTTAACTTCTGGTGTGAGTCTTACAGGCAACTCTAATTCTGTCATGGTATTAGATTTTGGTATGGCGATTTTTGTTGAAAAATCAGTCGGTTTTGTGTGTAAAAGGACCCGCACAGATTGATGTAGTTTATTTGTCTTTGATGTGCAGTGTTTATCCAAGGAGCTCTGAAGAGCCCTTTGAAGAGGGGAGGTAAGGTCATGAAACTCTATATCAAATTGAGTTATGAAACTCAGTCATTCAAAGTTGATTTTTCTAGACGAATGATGAGTGAAAATATGAAAAGAGAAGCTACTAGACTGTTTCTACCTAGAGATATGACTTTCCTTTGCTGGCCATGTTTCCCACAACAAGTAAGTTCAGATAGCACCAGAAACGTACATTGGACATCGGTGAAGCTGGTAATAAGTAAGTGCCTCCTGATATATCCAGGTCAAGTTCCCTCATATTGAGACAGCAAATCTAAGAGCATTGTCTAATTTTGCTGTTAATCGTCTATATGTTATTCATTCAAGCATAGTGAGTGCTCCACTCCAGTCTGAAAAACTCAATCTGAGAGGGGCCTGTGACCAAAGCGCTTGGATAAAACCTTGGATATGTCAAACAGATTCTCAATTGACCCTACTTAGGCCATCCTTAAAAAAAATGTCTATTTCCAGTTACCCGGTCGACAGAATTTCAAGACGACCGATTGGGCGGAAAAACTTTTTTTGGTGAAAAATTCCAACAGGAATACAACTTACCTTTTTTTCCGCTAGGCTCTAGCTGAGGCATCTAGCTACAGCCAAACACGTTTTGCTGCCGCACGTAAGATGATCCTCAGGAGATTATTCTTCTGTTTCACTTTTTTATTTTCACATGCAGTTGTCCGGAGCATAAGCTGCCTCACAATAGTGCCGGCATGTAAAATGCTTTGCGTACCTTGTAAATGTACGTGGTGCATGAGGTCTGATTTGCCCCATTCCGTGTTTACCGGAAATCCTCTTATTAACGCCCCCCTTCTTTTTAACGCCCCCTTAAACAGGTAAATATTTAATAAAAGCCTCCCTCTAATTATTGCCCCCTCCAATAAACGCCCCCCCCCCCTTACAGGAGGGGCGTTAATTGGATAAATTGTATAAACTTGGTTTTGGCCCTGCCATGTTACTTCTTTCAATCATACAAGTCAAAAACGTACAGAAAACAAACGATCTTTAGAGTAACCATTAATCTTTCCATAAAAAAAATTGGGAAACTTGCGATAAATGTTCTTAATTGAATGGTGGAGCTCTAATGTCTTGTATTTCTCTTTTTGTTTGTGTAATTCTTGATCTAACACCAAGGAAAGTCATCTCACTTTCGAATAGCAATCAAACTTAGCAGGAACAACCAAACCAATTTCTCGCTTCTGTTTCCCAATGACCATAACTTTTATAAAATTGGACAAGTCTGCCTTCAAAATATGATACAAGAGACCTGATAACTCTAGTGGCACATGTCCAACTAATTCTCTTTCCTCGTCTTCTTTATTTTTGAAAACCCCGATCACAAATTTATCGTACTCGGCAGCTTCATCAAAGAGGAAGATGACTTTGTTTGTGTTTGACAGTGCATTATTAAAAGTTGAAATATATGCACAATTGAAAATTTTTAATAAACGCCTCCCTCTTTTAAACGCCTCCCTCCAATAAACGCCCCCCTCTCGAGTCCAAAAATTAAATAAACGCCCCAGGCGTTTATTAGAGGATTTACAGTACACGTCCTTCCACGCATGCCATCCATGCTCGTATGACTTATAATGCAATAATGTTCAGCAAACTATAAAGATTTTGTAGAGGCAAGAACATGTGAGAGGTGGATGAGAAAACTGTTTGCACCTGGCAGGACAATAGGTAGACAGGTATATGTACTTGACGCGTAAGCCCTAAGCCAAGAATATTTGTTAGAGTAGTAGATAAAGAGTACCTGATTGATTGGTTTGATCTGAAGAAGCTTGTGCACAGGAGGAAGATCTTACTTGCAGCAAAAAAACGTCAACACAATTTAAAGACGACTGGTTGGCCGGAAAAACATTTTTGGGGTGAAATATTCCAACCGGAATACAGCTTACCTTTTTCTTTTGACGCTTATGCCTTAAGTAGGGCCAGGTGTCAAATTGTGCCAACCGGGGAGCCGGAAACAGACATTTTTTTAGGATGGCCTTACATATGTCACAGTTTTGGGTTGTTGATAGTTTTAATACTGTATATGTCATGAAATGTATCACTTTGTGTGTACTCCTAGGATTATTCATTGTATTTGTCCAATATGTAGATCATAAATGCTACGGAAATCTTAGCACTTTTGGTGCAGGCCTATTGTGCCACTCTGTTGGATCTTGTTTGGTAGACAAATGAATGCATATATATATGTGGTTAGCCTAACATAATGCTGCCATCAATTGGAATCTTTGGAACTGACAGCCAAGCTCAAACAATGATATGTTTGTTTCAAGATGCTGGTTTTCCTGTAACTGCTATCTGGGGGAGTACTAGAGAATGTGCAAAAGCTATTGCTGCTGAGAAGAAAGTACCATTTTACACGTCCAAGATCGAGGAACTTTTGCTTCATAACCAAGTTGATATGGTCTGTGTCTCTGGTGCCCCGCATCAGTATGCAAAGGTTTGTGAACAGGCTTTATCGATTGGAAAGCATGTTTTCAGCTCGGTTCCAGCTGGGTTAAATAAGAAGGATGCTAGGAACATGCTTGAAGCTGCACAGTACTATCCCAAGCTGTTGTCGTTAATGGAGCATCCGCTGCGATTTTTGAACGCTTTTATTAAGGCTAAACAACTAATCAAGGATGGTTTTTGTGGAACGCTTTATGCTTGTGAGTGCACAATTCGAACAAGCTCTCTTATTAAGGAAGGATATAGTTGGAAGTGTGATGCCAGTATGGGAGGAGGAATTCTGCAGACGTATGGTTGTCATATTATAGATATAATAACATTCTTGGTTGAAAGGAAAGCAACTATGGTTAATGGGTTACTTGAGACATTCGTAAAGCAGAAAAGCAATATGTTCAATTTTCGACAAGTTACTAGTGATGATTTCTGTTCATTTCAAATGAAATACCCTCAAGGTTTAACTGCCTCAGTGAATCTAAATGCTCACCTGCCTTGCGGATTTCAGCAAGAAGTAATTATCGTTGGAGACAAAGGGTTCCTACAGATTTCAAATTGTGATTTGTATGGCCAAAGAGTTGATGAAGCAGATATGAGTTGCTTGTATGAAGAACTACAAGAGCATCACCCTGGCATTCTAGAAACAGTTACAGTTAGTTTCCCCTACATGTACCAAAGAGGATTGCAAAGGATGATAGAAAATGTAAAGAATGCATTTGAAAGCATGCAAAGTACTGATCAAAACAATGCTGACCATCGCAATGCAGATCACAATCTTATTGCCGCTGCTGCCAATTTTGAGGATGGTAAGTATGATACATGTCCATAGTACATATTAGTTGTTCGTGCGTAGCCATCATTATTTTAAAAGATTCTGAAACAAACTGTATTTCTTTGACTCAGTGGCAAGCTTTTATAAGGGCCAAAAGTAAACATCAGCCTACTCTAAGTTCCGTAATAAAAGGGGGATGAAAATAAGGGGGGGGTCAGAATAATCAGGGAGATTCAACTAATTTCCAAGTTTAAGAAGGAGAATGGTCAAGGTCCAACAAACTAATCAAAGTTAGTAGCCTGTGACAATATAGCACTGTAAATATGATACAAGGTACAACGTTTTTATTGAACTGAGCAATCACTGCGCTCTTATGTTCAGGAAAATGAACCACAGAGATTTGATCTAACTCGAAAATTGCAAAAATTAGTAAATAAGGGGCCCCAAGATAAGGCATGCAGGGGTCTTAAAAGTGGCCAAAATTAGTTAATGCCCCCCTCCTTTTATTACGGAACTTAGAGTACATACCACCTGCTCCCAAGCAGGGGATAGGATGAAGGAAAGCTGAGTTTTTGATGTTCGATGAACTCTAAGTCCTCCACAGTTATATTTTTCTGCACAATGGCATATTGTTTAAAAATTTTGCAGCAGGTCCTACAAGGCCGGGGTTTTATCCAGCCAGTCAATGACATCCGATGCCAAAACTCTATTTAATCGAGTTCTAGAGGTTGTCTGTAGCCATTGTCCCTGAATAAATTGAACTTTGCGCAATTTTACATGAAATAAAAGTCTTTTGGAGTACAAGCTATCGTGATATAAATTTCATGTTTACAGTTACCATGCAGCAAACGTTTATATCTCATGATCCAAAATTGGTTTGTCGATTAGGTAAAAACTCCCATTGGAGCTATAAATGGCTCTCACTAAAAATGGTTCTATAAAACCTTGAAAGTTGTGTCCGTGTTCTCTCTATTTTTGCGTTGATTGAAAAAGGCAAGGGATTTAGTTTAAGTTTTGATACGCTTAAAAAATCTTGATGTTTTCCGAAACTGTTTTGAAGCTGCATCTTCTCCAGTTCTTGTGATATTAGTTTTGTGAGAAAGTATTAAACATTAAGTGTAAAAGTTACTTGGCAGAGTTAACCTTATATCAAGTAAAAGTGAGTTGCTTTGTAGCTAGGCCTGCTTTTGCATGTTTTGAGAGTCTCTGTGCACGCAACTGTTTTGTTTTGTACAGTTTTGGTGTATATGGGTTGATTGACTATTTAATAGCATGCGGAAATGGAACCATGTCAAAACATGCTGCTGCAGGCTAGATTTTGCAACTATTGATCCAGAAGCTTGGATCACATGAATGAGGCTTGGAAGCCATAGCTGGTGGACTGATATCAGGTTCTTCGTAGGTTGTCAGGAATACATTGAATGACATCCTCGGTCAGGAGGTCCTTGATATTCCTTTCAGCCTTACCTACTAAATTGTATGAGATGTAGCTAGGTTTCTGCACAATTAGTTCATGTTTTTATCAATGATAAGATGCAACTGCCAATCCTCTGCCTTCCCAATGTTCATAGAAGAGGATAGATATTGTTTTCCATATGAAGTTATGTATTTGATTGCAATGCGATGATGTTCATGCCCTAAATTGAAGGCCTGTAATCTGATGTGCGAGAAAGCAGTTGTCATATTTATTGCACAAGACTTAGTTTGGTCAGTGTCCCCTCAGAAAAGATGGGGTTCCTTGAAACTGCTTTTGTGACAGGAATGAATGTGTCCAGTTGAGAAGCATCCTGCTTGAGGTGTAGCCATTACTCCCCTGGTAATTCCAAGTGGGTGTTCCTGCCGTATGCATAACGTTTGGCATTAGGTGTCATACATATTTTAGGTGGTATTTGGTGGCGGTATATAGAAAATATATTCTTAATTTGGCAATACCGGGAGCACAAATTAAACGAATTTATTCAACATCTCAACAGCTGCCATCCGACTAGTAAATTCACGGCTAGGCATTCAGCAGACGCCACAGAATTTCGTGATGTATAGGTTACGAGAATACCTAATAGATTTAAAGCAGACCTGCGCTTTCAATCCTGCCACCCATTTCACACTAAAAAACGTATCTTGTATGGACAGGTCCTTCGCCTTTGGAAGAATCTGCTCAAAGGACACAGACTTTGAAGCCAGATGACAGAACTTCTCAAAATGGTTGAAGGAGCGGGAGTCTGATGAAAACCTAGTTAAAGCAGAGATTTTCAGGGCAAAGAATAAAAGCAGGGCTGATCTTTCATGCCAAAGGTAGCCCACTTGGAAGAACGATTCTAGGGACATTTCGGTGGTTACATATCACCCAGCTTTGTGAAAGAGTCTTGGTCGGATTATAGGGGATAACTGGAATATTTTACAGGTTCATAAGGAGCACAAAGCAGTTTTTTCTGATGAAGCTCTGGTAGCCTGGTAGAGGTAAAAGTGTTAAAGACATTTTTGTTAAAGCAAGACTCCCGCTCCTTGAACAAACACCAGAGAAGAGATGCCAGCAGGTTGTGGACCTTGCCGTGGTTGTAGGGACAGTGGAGTATACCCTTTACTTGAATCAAGTGACAATTTTTCGAACTAGGATGGGAGTAAGATGTTCTAAATTAGATCGGGAGGCTTGGATTGTAATTCCAAAATGGTTGTTTATATGTAGTGAGTTAATGTAGTATTAGCTGTTGTGGTTTAGGAGCCTGTCATATCGTTAATCTAGAAAGGGTTGTAGGAAATGGCAATTCTTGACTAATCGTTCTCGAAAAGAGAATGATGAAAGACACAACAGATAGGTTCTCGGTTTATTTGGTTTTGGCCGGTTAAGTGCTTATCACAGGTACAAATTGTAATAGAATTACTAGTCATATGCACTTCTATAATGTGATTCGTCGCCGGTAAAATAGTCCGTCTTTCCAAAAAGGTCGCCTGTTCCTTTGTTGCCATCTACTATTCTTGTCTAACTAATCAAGATTGCGAGCTTGTTGCCAAGTTTAGGTGTGAGAAACCCATTGGCACAAGGTTGACACCATGACGCTATCTGGCCGAAAGAAAATTTGATATCATTGAATGACAAGTCCGCAAAAATGAATTACTTGGCACAGACTCACAATCGCTGCAGAACTCATACTATTCTACGTAGGTTGATGATGGTGAATACTTCGGATCCTCCTTGTTGCGACGGTTTGTATGACAGAAAGTGTAAGATTCAACACACGTCAGTTTACGTCCATACTGCTCTTCGTCTACAACAAGACTGACTCGTTTAAAGTCGTTTGTATAAATACAGGCTCAACTAGATCACATACGCGAGACGGACACTACAGAAAAGATAAAAACCTGATCAGTTATAACACCTGAATAATATGCAATACTGTCATCAAGCATTCATTCTAGCCTTTGATAAACAATCTAAAATAGCAACGACAACAACTAGCAACAACAACTGCAAGAACAACCACAGCAACAAAAACGACCTGGGAAATAAAACAAAAATTTTTAAAAATTAGACCTACGATGTGGAGCACTTTGAACCGCCGAGGAAACTCCGAAGCAGGGCAAGAACTTTTATATTCTTATGTACACGTTTTGGACATGCTCGCTAGGTGCGCAGTATGTGATTGGTTACGATTTGTTCTGAACAGATTTTAAATGACACACTCGGTGCAGACTCTTTCTCAAACCAGAACCGGCAAGAAAACAGTTTCTTACTCAACACAGTTTCCGCTGGAACCTTAATAGAAATGCTGATGAGTGAGTTGCTATCTCTTTTGTGATTATCCATACACCCTCAGTTACTTGCATAAAAGAACGAATGAATTATTGAATAATGAATGTATAGAGAGAAAGCGGCACCAGAAAACATCAACAGCCAGATTTGTAAAATTTCAAGTCTCCTTTTTTTCTTGGACAATAAAATAATATACAGTGATACTCCAACATTAGTCAGGGCCCTAACTAGATAGCAACCATCAGTTGAATTTGTCATCTTACCTAGTGGTTCCAAGATGTCATGACTTTCAAAGCCTTTCATATATCTTTGGATGCAATGATCATCCTGTAACAGGGAGCCTATATCGCTCCAAGGTAGTCTCCACAATACAAATTCATTTTATAGTATATTGATGTGTTTTTCAGTTGTCGGTACCAGGCCTTCAAATAGCCGTCGGTCATCGGTCAATGACCGATAGATTTTGATCGATGACAGACAATAGAGGCCCTTCCGTCGGCCCAATAACCTTATTAATTGCACGGCAAGTAGTTATAATCTTGCTCCTACAGTATAATGAGGTGCAAAATTATGTAGAATCTTATCATTTTCAGCCTATTTTCAACGCCATTCTTGGCCAATATCTGATCATAATTCTGAAAACCCGGAAAAATCGACGTGACCAACCATCTTCCCGACTATAACAAGCATAGGAGGACTTAAAATATCAATATCAGCCATGTTACAAAAGGGTCATGCAACAAAAGATGACACACATTTCTGGTGAAATACATGGACAAATAATGGTGAAATACTTGTTGATACATACTAGTTAAAATTGCTTTGTTTTCTCTTCTGCGACACTCCTGCAACACCTGCCGATTCTGCTTCAGGTACAAGCAACGTGTTGAGCAAATTTTATTAGTGCACCACTTGAATGAGTTTTGGCCGTGCACTGATGAAAAAAATGACAAACTGTGCAATGCATCAATAGCCACGTCAATTTCTCTACTTCTCATGTGATTTCTTCAACAATGAGTTTGGCCATCGACATCAATGTAAAAGATGCCTATGCCAATATTGTATGAGGCTTTGCCAATAACGTCCAGCTCATGTCTCTCACATTGTTCAACACAATAGAATGCATAAAATGATGCCATATATGGTGTAACATAAATCTGCTGGGATAAGAGAACAATAGATTGTGCAATGAAGCGTGATGGTATCTGTGCAAGACATGGAACAAGGCCACACACAGAACCGTACGCGTCATTGGCTTTATCTGTTACTTCTTTAGGGAACATCACGCTGAAATTACTTGAGAATTTGCTCCCTTTCCCCATAACCCAACAAGGTTACGGATAGTATTGATATGCATTATTTGCCTTGCGTTATCAAAATAAAACAAGAAATTTAACAAAACCCAACGTTTCTGGGCACTTCCTTGCAAACGTTTTGAAATCTTGTGTAAACAAAATATGATGTCTCTTGATGATCACAATATTTTGGCTAGTGAGTGATTTTTTGTAAAGCTTCTCCATTTGTCTGCCAATCCTTTTTATATTTCAAGCTTAGATCACATTCTAATGAGAACATCTCTGAAAGCGAACTCATGATGTACTACCATAACGGGCTGCAATGGTGTTTCCTGAAGCCCTTTGGTTTTTGTTAAATTTTCTGCCACCAATTTAGTAATTAAATCCACACTTCGTGTTGTGCTTTTCATAACTCTCAATGTTTTGTTATTTCTTCATCTCGCATTTCACATTAGTGTATCATTGCACTGTTTTTAACTTATATGTACCTATTGTGCTTACTCAATGTAGAAAAATGTTTTGCAATTTTCAAAATACTTTCATTTTGCACAGATTTGACAGCATTGAATTTTGGTAGAAATAAAGTTAAAATCATAATCCTACAAGCATTTGTCCTACATTAATCGCTCCCACAAGATATTCATAGAAACCTTCGCATAATATATTCTTTGCTAAATGTTGATGAACATTGATTATATGCCAATACCTGTAACTGAGGTATTGTGATGGAAAAATATATGGTGTTGCACAAAAATTTTTATTAAGATAGTACGCAGATGCAAAAATTGTGTTTTAGGGAAGGTTGGGGTAAGATGGACGTCGGGATAAGATGGCCACGGCAACAAAAATCATGCTTGCACTGTTTCTTTTGAACTCTGCTCGACCAAGTATAATATTGCTAAGTTGCCTGCTTTCCTCCAAAAAACTGATTGCAAACCAGAACATCAAGGCAAAACTGTGATAGAAAATGTGTTTTACGGCACTAAAAGTATTTTTTTTGCATTTTCACAAGATTTGTTATTACAGGCAGGTTTTGTTACTGCATGAACATAAGTAATGCATGTGGGCAACGCCTGATACTTGCAGTTTGATGAGTCCAAGGTGGAAGAAGATGGACTTAGTTACTGTATAGAAGTTAAAGATGAAACCAAAAATCTTGACTTGGGGAAAGATGGCCACAACAAGTTAGGGTATGTTGGCTACGTGACCAACTTACCACGACACTTACTGAATTGACTAAGCTAAATAATATGCTCAACAACAAAATACCTCAAATGATTGTGAGAGTAGTTGGAATTATTTATTTATGAAGTAAAAGTTTGTTGGTGTTTATGAAAAATTGAGATGGCTGTATTCTTGCATATGCCAGTTTTTAGCATATTCAGTCATTAATTAGAATATTTTGTTGATTTGTAAAGGGCTCATATAACATAGTTTTATAGAACGAGGCAGGATGTGCAGGCATGTGTTCATGTTCTGCAACGAGGAACATATTGGTCAATTGATTACTACCAAGTGGCCAACGTACCTTAAAGAGGTGGGCAACGCCCCCAACAGTGCTGTTTTTTCCTTCCATGCCATTTAAGGAGCAGTCGATTTCCATGTTAACTTGTTAGAAACAACAAGATTTAGAAATTAGACCTTCCTACTTTGGCACTTGATCGGCTTAACGGTTAACATAACATGCCTTTTTGACTACTCCAACATAACAAGGGGGGGTGGTTCCACCCCCCCCCCCC
>JAOBRC010309795.1:0-13326 GCA_027575255.1 Scolionema suvaense
TCGTTCAACTACAGGAAGAAGATGAGGACTTGCATCCTGTCATCAATGCAATCAAAAAGCAAGCATCTTCTTTACCTCCTAGTGCATCCAGGTCTGCGCAAATCCTATGGAGAAATCGCAAGAAGCTCTCCATAGACACGGAAGGACGACTGAGAAGACAGAGTGGTGCCATATCACAAATTGTTCTTCCCAACAAGCTAGAGCAAATGATATATCAACACCTTTGTGTTAACATGGGCCGTCTGGGAGTTGAGCGAGTGTTTGACTTAGCCCGTCAACGAGTTTACTGGCCTGGTATGCACAGCGACATCTCTTGGTTTATTCAGATGAAGTGCCCTTGCATTGTACACTAGAAACCAGCTCGTGAAAGTATTGCCCCACTGCAGAACATAACCCCCGGGGGGGGTGGGTCACTTAACGTACATGGCATACGGGTACGTGCTGCCACTAAGAATGGGTATGACCCACTTAAATTCCCTAAACTTGGGTCTTCTTTTTGTCTCATCTTGCATTAAAGTACTTGAAAACCAATAAAGGAGGCGTTTTTTAGCCGTAGAAAGGCAATTTTCGGCAATTTTCGGCAATTTTTAGTCATAAAACAGGCTTCATTAAACATGGGTCGATTTTCGATTTGGGGGCCGCACGTCCCCGTCCCTTTACAAGTCGAGTCCCCCCCCCCCCCCCCCTCCCGGAACGTAACCACATCATCACCTACACTATTTACACCCATGATCACCTGCACTGATGACTGTCAACAACGATCATCAACTACATGCTTACACCAATGCCACCTGCACCAAACTTCTGCTATATGTTTATACATCAAATGAAATCTGAGATTGGATATCTTAAATCTATCTTTACAATTATGAAGAGTTACGAAAAGTTATCATATTCCTGTGGATGTACCACTGCGTTTGTACCAGTATAATTGGTTAACAGAAATAAACGTATCGAAGCTGAAACTTCGAAATACGCGACGATATAGAAGTATGGAGGAAGGTGTTGTGAAGAAAGCGGCCGCTGAATGTTTAGCTAGTGTGACAGGGACATGATATTAATAATTGATCAGTAGATTTGTATCTCTCCCGTGGAGGTGTCTTTTAATTGTGATGTTCCTTGTTGATAATTGCTTGTGTATCGTGTGCGTAACTGGTCTTGTGTTTCGTTATTGTAAACGATTGAGTATTGCATTGTGTATTGAGATTGTTTTAATTGCAGAAGATAGGGTGCAGAGGGATTGTTGTGTAGAAAGTGAACGAGACGGACGAAGAGAGAAGCTGTTGCCTGAGAACCTTACGTTTTTACTGCTGTTCCACTGTAGAAAGTACAGTCATCATCGCATACAGATAGTAGAAGAATTCGTAAGCCAGCAATAGTTACAGTTGCATGCCCGTAATTTCGGGGAGACGGCGCCGTTTATCAACTTCCGGCATATTTTGTGGTTTGCCAGGGTTATTGCTTAGCAACTTTAGCCGTTTTGTCACTAAGAAGAGCACTTCGACCAGTGGAGTGGTTCTGCAAAGGTGTAAAACTACTCGACCATCTAAATACAGCACACAAAGTTGTGACGGACTGACTGTTTGACTAATCTGCTACAATGCACGCTCTTTTTATAAGCAACGTTTTAAAAGCAACGCGAGGCTCAAATCTATCAAAAAGTTTAGCTACAGCTAAGCAACACTCCAGCTTGGACAAGGCGCAAAAATAAATATGTGGAAGACAAAGAAAAACAGATTTAATACTAAAGAGGAACGTTTTTCTTGCAACTATTAATTTGTTTTTTCATTCCATTTTTCAAGTAACTGTTAACCAACAAACACTAGCAGAATTACGTCAGGAGAAGTCTAAGACTCGACCAGAAACTAGCCTGGCCACCAAGCTGCATTTCCTTTCGCTCAGTTCATTAATCTGCCCTTGAGGTACGAATTGCAGATCGTCCCAAACAGAAGCTTGGTGGTCAGACTAACCAGAAACGAAAAGCACTTCCACGGTTAAAATTATGACGAAGTCTCAGCATGGTCAACTAGCAACAGTTAAGCTACAATCGAGCCTGGGCAAGAGGAAAATTTACGCAACACCGACACGAGTCTCAGACAAAAAATTGTGTTGCTTATAAACCAAAGCGAATCGATGCACAGTTTGAGAAAGGATTGGTTTGAGGAAACAATCCGCCCGCCTGTGTTGTGAAAACAGGTCGACAAGGTCCATTGAAAGCAGTACGACGAACTGTGTTTTTGTTCAGTCGTAAAGATATCATATATCTATCCAACTATTAACTAGACACGTGTTTTTACACTAACGCCCATAAGCTGTTCGTCCAGTCAAACTGATCCTCAATATAAAAGCGGCTATTGAAGATCAAATAATTAAAAATATAAAAAGTAAATAAGAGAAAGGTGGGTATGTCCGTGGAAATGAAGGGTGGATATTTATTTCTTCTTCCTACTTCATGTCCTATTTCATATGTCAGAAATCCATTCATAAAAAACTACGAGACGTCACGAAACTTTTTATTACAGCTCATTGACCCAAAAATACTGAAAAAAAGTTTTCTTACTAAAGAGGTTAAGTAACTTCACCCTGTACCTACTCGTTCCTGTTGGGGCTTCCCAACTCTTGGGGAGGGGAGACTCTGAGAGGCTCCCCTCCGCCATTTCTAGACTATAGAATGGTAATGAAACTTTGCATGGACATCAAGCATTCGTATATTTTTGTGAACAATTTCACATAAAGCAAAAAAGTTGAGATCGTTAGTTATTTATGATGTTATCAATTAAAGACACATGGGCCGTAATTTTCGTTCAAAAATAGCCATTTATGAAATTGGCCCTCAGTTCTAGGGATACCCAAAGTTTCTCAAAAGCATAATGGTTTCGGGCTCACGTCACTCCTTTTGATGCGATTTTGTGGTGATTGAACTCAAAAAAAGCATAGAATGACCTTACCACCTGCACATTCGGCCCAAATATTAGGGTGAAGATGTTCAAATTTCGTAAAACTAAGAACATATCAAATGACCGGAATAGTCACCTAATTTCACCTGAGAACGTTTACTGGTTCCACAGATATATGCAAAAAAACAGGGAGGGCAGGTTGGAGTACACAAAATACAATATACGCCAAATGTTGGATAAACAACACAACGTTTTGCCTGAGCCTCGATGTTGCTTAATTTTTACTCTTGCCCAGAATAGTTGCTTAGCTTTTGCTTGTGGACCATAGAGCAGCTTGCCATTAGAGGACAAGCTACACGTATATGTTGGAATTATCTTGTTCGTGGAGGGATTGTTCTAATTCGAATCTCAATGATTCGAGTCTTTGAAAAATTTGTTAAGCCTTGCGTTTTCTCCAAGAATTTTGTTACCCGTTTCGGCCTGATTAGACCTCATCAGCATGCCACACCTGCCTGCTGAGTGCAAAGATGGAACCGCACTCAGTCAGCTTATCCATCGCTTGTGGCGACGGATAATGCAAGAACTGGAGCAAACAAGACATGCGCAGTCAACACTACGGATGCTGACACACACACACACACACACACACACACGCGCCACGAAGAGTATTACTGAATAGTGAATAAGTTCTCTCCTGCCCCCTCCCTCCTCTATGCACAAATGCTTCCTATGGTTCAATAGTGATACCTTTAAATGCTTTTGGTCAAAATCGGAAACACCTTCATACAGTTCCAATATACTTTAAAAATTCAAACAATTGTGTATTCCCCTCCCCCTATTTCCAAAGTAAAAATAGTGGGAGTCAACGCTATGAAGAGAGATAATGCTGATAAAAAACAAACTGGTGCTTTTATGACGCACTTTTTCGATTAATCTTGTATCATGCAAGTGATATTGCTTTAAGATATTAAAGTTTAGTTATTTTCCTGCTTTCCTTTCCTGGGCCGGTAGCACTTAAAGAAGGGGAATACTGTGGATTTGGTGGAAAGGAGATAATATTTATCTTCAGCTCATTGCTACGAATTTTTCTCCAATCGAAAGTACAAAAAAGTGTATAGGGGCAATGAGCTGGGTAATTGCACAGTATGTAGCATTAAAGGTACTCTTGAAGCACTGAACTTCAATCGTCTCTGTAATGCGACATATTTAAGCAAAGATCTCGAAATTTTCACAGTTGATTTCTGAGATAAGTCCCTACGCGTGCAATATTGAGCGGTGTTCAATATTGAGCCCCCACCCCTGAATGGGATGCGTAAAATGGAAAAATGGTGTCAAATGATATGAAAAAATATTTTTTGAGTAATGCATGAGCGTAGAGCGTTGGGTAATATAGTGTATATAGCAAAAACAGAATTATCAGCTGTCAGGCGTCACTACACAAGATGCACTATGCTAGCCATAAGGACGAACGTAATATGGAAGTCATTTTTTTTCCAAATATGTCATTTTTGGCGTGGATCTTATGGCCGAGATATCTTTATGCTATGACCCGTGCCTTATTATATCTTGAGAGTGTATTGATCAGGGTGCTGTGGTAATTTACGTTAGTAGAGGTTATTTTCATGGTTTTTTGAAAACATGTTAGGAACGCTTTATCAAATTTTTGTCATTTGTGGTGTGAATCTTATGGCTTATGTGTTTTTTTTTGTTTGTTTTTATATAACACAAAGATTTTCAATTAATTTGCTAAGTCTCTGACTTGTTTTTGTTTTTTAAATATGTTTGAGGCGTTAGTGCTTTTAACGTCTGATGAAAGCCTTGCTAGAACGAAAGTACTATCCTTACAGTGCAGGAGGAATTGTGCTGATTTCAGGTTCCGCTCGAATTAGAGTTTAAAAGCACAGATGCTGCATAAAGTTAAAGTAGAATGCATGTAGATGAGAAAAAAGTATGTTTCCAATTATTTTTATGGCCCTGAGGGGTACTTTGCAGACCAGATTCTAATGACGTCATCAGCCCATAAGTTTACAACTGTTCAACAGTATGACAATATACAATATATAATCTACGATTGCTTTCCATTGTACTTCAAGCCTGAAACATTTCACAGGAAAAGAATATATTAAGTAGATAAAGTTAAACACGTTGACCCATTCTGGTCTGCAAATTACTCACCTAGTAGCCCAAATGGACATTTTTTATGGGTAGTAAACAGAGCCCTAAAAGCAAACTACAATAGCTGCAAACGTAAGCTTTGGTATGGATATAGCTGTGAGTGTTTAGTTTCTAAACAACATTGTTTTGCCCTTCCATGTAAGCACAAATTTTGCAGATGTCAGCAAATTTGCTGCAAAATTAGCTAAAACTGTCCCATAATTCTGCCAATTTTTGCTTTACATCAAATCGAAACCACTGAGTGAGACATTTGACCACTCAGTTCATGTCTACTATTAGGTGTTTCTGGCAAATTAATAAAATCGGTAATTGTAGGTAGAATACTTCTTTCCAGGTGTTACCATTTACGAGCTATATATACTTTTTTTTCATTGTAGTTTATAATGGAAAAAGGGCAGTTTTGAATCAAAGCAGCTGTTGCATCAAATTTGGGTAAAATGTGTTTCGGACAAAAATACTGTGGCCTTACCAAAATTTTGCTATTTACAAATATTCAAGAAGAGGGGGATTATTACCGGCTCCTTACTGGTTACTTTACCTATGGAATCAGCAAAGGGTGGTATCCTCCCGCCCAGCCCCACGAAAACATGGTCACACTTTAACTTACACCATTTTAGAGTTACTATGGAAGAGATCGTGTAGGAATGTTTAGATTAAACCTGATTAGTGCAGCAGTGCTCAAGCTCCCTACTATAGCCTGGGGGATCGACTCCCACCTCATGGAATACTTGATTTTAGGTTTTCACCTAAAGTTCCATAAGTAGGTCATCATTAAATACATTCTGAAATTTTTAGTAAAAGAATCCCCACAGCACATGCTGACATCAGCTTTTTTTGTGATCATGTCATTGAAAGAAAGATCCAATTTTAAAAAAAAAATGACGCAACTCCTGTATCCTAGAGACTTTTATGAGTGCTGATTTTGTTCCTCTAATCAATGAATCTTTAAAATATTTAAAAAGGTTAAATGTACATGTAATTGTGTGTAAAATAGCAAAGTTTGTTTGTTGACGATTTTTTATATAACATGACGTCACGTGATTCTAAAATCTGCAGAAATTCTTGCTTCTATGGATAGAACGTCACTGACCAAGTGTCAAGGCAATTACTTTAGTATTTCGAAAGTTGTAACAAATTTTCTTTTTCAGGGATTTCTATGAGAAAGTAAGGGGGAAAAATGCCCACACTTGGCTCAATCCCTGTATAAATCAGAAACCATACCTGATACACTGGATGATATGTGGGCTTGATCTTCGATTATGAAGCTGCTGTTTTGTTGAGGTAGAACTCTCTCTTCAAAGCTTGCACATGCTGATTCAGAACAATGTTAGAACAAGCTATTTAGTTCTCTATACCTATTTATTTCTTAGCATCAACGTATCATGATGATTATCTAGTCTTGAACAAGTGTATTTAACACGTTGCGTGCGTTTTGGGAGCAGTTTCTGGCACCAATCTTCACAGGCCTACTTCAAGGACTTCTGGACGTTTTTAAGTAAAGCCGTTACGTGCATCAGAAAGAGCGTTAAATTTTAAGGAGATTTCGTCTGAACAAGTCGCCCTGCCTGCCACCGATCGCCTGCGAAAGTCGTAAAATGTTGATTTTTTTTCCTGAAATTTGAGTATTTTTCGATATCCTACCGCACTCAACGTGTTAACAGGTACTCGGGACTTAGCAAAAGTTGGTTTTTTCAACTTGGACTATCATCAAAACATTTTTTTTTGACGAAAATGCCTGTGGAGCCTTTTCCACCTATCATCCTGACTTCTCTCTAAACACTAGGAAAAAAATAAGATGTCCTTTAGCCAGCACTTACCGGTAAAGGTTTTAAGATTTTATTGTAAATTCATTCCCAGGCTGACAATATACCTACATCATGCTCGATACTCTGGATAGTTTCAGAATCAGTATGCTTCTAGAAAAAGATGTATACACAAAGCACATCCAACTCCAATCCATCGTGTACTGTGCTTAAAGCACTTTTTAAAAATTATTTACGTAGTACCAAACTCACCCGAGCTTTGACATGAAACTTTCGAACAACTTAGCCCTATCCAGATTGGGGGAAGGGGGAAGTCTTTGGAAGGACTGATGCTAAAACCTTGAAATCTTGTGTTGCTTTAGATTGCGGAAAACATTTTCGCTCTGTTGATTTTTTGAGTTCCAGCAGGAAATTTGATGTCTGCTTCGAAGTATAACCTGGTTCAGGAGAAAAAATTGAAATCTGTTATGAAAATTTCAAGTTTCCGCAAAGTTTGATGGTTGAAAATGACCATTTATTACATATCATGATGTCCGCCAGATTTTGCACGTCCTGTGGTCATTTTTTTATGTCGATCGAAAGACCTTGGTTCAAGCTATATCACCATACCAACTGTCGTAGCAGAGTGAGAATCACGGTTTTTACGGGCCTCAGGTGCACAACTCTCCCCTCTCTAATTGCAGAGGGGTCTAATTACTAGAGGAGGGGGGGGCATGTTGGAGGTGTTTCAGATTTTTCATTGATTGGGGGGTGATAATAAATAGGAGGGGTAGATGTTTTCTTCAAAAATTGTAATTTGGTGGGAGGGGGGGGTAGTGTCGTGCTCCGGGAAGGGGCATCATGATCCTTTTTCCTAGTTCAATCTCAGTCTCAGTGAATATACCTCCAGTCCTGTCTTCCAATTTTGCTACTTCTACCTCCTACAGTTTTTCCTACAATGCTGTTTTATTGAGGAAATACCCTGGTTTTCATACTATTGCAGCTTTTAGTGAAGGACGTGATAACATGGGGGGGCTACCTCTGAAAAATCTCTTGATTGGGGGGTAATTCGGTAATTTATTAGAGAGGGGAGAGTAGGTCCCCTCTTGTCTTCAGAATCCTCAAAATAGCCCAATGCATGCAATTGTAAGAGCAAACTGGTCAAAAGTGATAGTGTTCCCTCTGGAAATGTTTCTACTGTAACAGTTGCTATTATGCCGAATTTCCGATCTTTCATTCCACTATTAACTCCAATACAATCCTTTGAAGTCAGCGAGGCAAATACTCAGAATATTCGTTGGAACAGATCTGTTTACCTCCAAATATTGAAAAGGTTTTGCTGAAACCTGTCGTAGACTGTCCCTTTGAACGAACTATCAAGGCATAGTTCAGTACTGTTTTGGTCACCCCATGAGATGATACGAGTTCCGTGTATGAATCTATTCATTTAGCAGTAGGCTCATAAAAATAAATCTCATCGCGAAACATATCTGCATATATCTATTAATAAATGTTGAAGTTGAAAGGTGTAAAAGGGTACAACTCGAAGAACAAATACCTTAATTCACTCAAATTTCGCGCATTTAGTTTTCGTGCAGGGCTGTTGCGCGAAAATCCAATTTTCGCGCAGAAGTATAAAGTTCGAATTTTCCACGCATGCTCAGTCCTGAAAAGCAGACTGATTTATTGAAAAAACAGCCTGCAAATATGTACTCATGTGCGGTCGTGAAGATTAGTAGTGGGAAAATATGATGTAAAGATGTTGCAAGAGAAAAAAATCATTTCTGCAATTTTTTTTTCATAAGTTTCGCTCTATTTAATTTTCGCGCACCCCGGCATTACTGAAAATTTTCGCGCAAATCGTATTTTCGCGCACCCAAATGCGCAAAATATAGGTATTTTCTCGCAATCAATTATTCGCGCATCGGCTTGCAGCGAAAATTAGACGTGCGCGAAACTTGAGTGAATTAAGGTAGTGACCTTTTCCACATGATAGGGCAATATCTCTGCATAGCCATCAAAAACCACTTCGTAGAAACAACTGATTTTTATAAACTGACCGAGAACAGAGTGCTGCCACAATATTGTTCTCGGACACATTTTTTGTAGTTCTCAACAATATTGGTATGGTAAACTAAAAGGATAGTTGAACAACTGTTCTTTAAGTAAAAACAGCATATTTGCCTGCATCAGATATTTTCCTGACCAGAAACCTGACCACCCCAAAAAGAAACTATTTAATAAAATATGATATTTCGGATAAAATCCTACGTCCCCTACTCATGAAAGGAGGAAAACAACTGAATTAAATTTTAGATATAAAATTTAAGCATTTTCTGAAACCCAACCAGTGTAATTTACTGACCAGAAATGGATAGTTTTATTGACCTCCTGTAAAATGCCTTCGTTTCACGATTTTGACATTGTTACTTTTTGTGTATCAGGCATCATTTCATTTCAGCATTTTTTGCAGTTTTAGCATTCCTGGAATTTACTGACCAGCTACTCCTGACATACTGACTCAAATCGCTTTCATTTCTTTCCGTATGATTTCTGTGGTGAATGCGAACTCATATAATAAGCGCATTGTTCTGATAAAAGCGCATTGTTTTGATAGATGGATGATACCATTTAAAACCTGGTCATTTCAACAAACGTTAATGCTTTGAAAACTTGTAATTTGCAGACCAGATGGTTTTGCATCTAAATACCTGAAAGTGAACTTCTTTTAGCATCCCCATTACGCGCACCGATTTTCATTAGTTTTCATTTAGAGGAACTGTCTCGTTTCAAGGAAAGAGGGATAGTAGCATTAAAGACTAGCAATTTTTTTCTGATTTACTGACGTCATCAGTTTCTGTCCTGCAAAACTATGATTCGATTAATAAAAAACTTGGAAACATGTCTTTTTGTTATCCATACATGTGTACCTTTCTAAAAATGTGAATCCCATGCCTCTAACCCAGAATTCGAACGGATTTACAATCCCCCCCCTCCCCCTGCACAAGCTTATAATCTTAGACAAAATATCTTCGCCAAACTGTTTTGGCAAAGATTTTTGTCTGAGATTGTAGGTTTGGCCATTTTAGTGCTTTTTCAAAATAATATGCGGAGTGCTTCATAGGCCTTTTGTAGTTTTGGGGGTCAAGCTTTGGGGAAATTGCTTATATTATGAACCATGCATTTTGTCTGTAGAGACATTTTTAAGGTTTCTCAAAATGTTTCCCAAAGTCTTCGTTGGTAGTTTGGGCCAAGAATCTGTTTTTGTAAATTATGAGGTAAAAAATTACCACGATAGTAGCTATAATAAGACCGTTCTATTGTTTTCAAAAGACTAGTGTTAAAAATGGGTTATTTATGTCGGAAAATAGTTAGTTCTGTGCATAAAAGGGCATATAGTCACCTATTTTTTCCTTTATCTAACACGAAGATTCTCAGTAAAATTTGTCCACTAATTCTGTGACTTCTTTCAACGTTTTCTTAAATGCACTACATCCTTTCGTTACTTACTTGTTATTGTTCATGTGAACCATATATTATGCCTACAAAGAAAGTCTATGATCACCGTTACTTTAGGTTTACTTTTGTGACAAATAGGCATTGTTGGGATCTTTCAAAACATTTAGAGTGAACTGGGGAGCAGTAGTAGGTATTATATGGGCCATAGTGGCTTTAGCGTGTCCATTTACATTTACTCCTTTTTTATAGGCGTAGGGTAAATGTTACTCAGGCTCGGTATGCTTAATTGATTTACGTCCAAATTCAGTGAAATGACTTACGAATACGTTTACAGCTTTTTGTTTCAGAAGAAGCATGAATAAATTGTTCATGATCCAATTATACACCCACTTTTGAGAATGTTCTCCAAGGCTTGGAAGTATCCAACACATAGTTTATGACGCTCACAGAACGTGGTGCAATTTTTCTGAACTTTGAGATATGCAAAGCACCATGCTTAATTTTTCAAGGTTGCCAGTATGCTTATAAGCGTTATGCCAATATGAAAAGAGAGTTTATCTCCAAACCTCAAAAAGTATGACTTTTAAGTATTAAGATCTATTAATTTTTTTAATTTTGGTGGAAAACTCGTGTACGGTGTTAGTTCTGGCATGGACCATGTGTCGTATCTGAGAGTCTTGCTCATTTTGCCAATTGTCTTTTGTTCACAAAAGTTGCCTTTCCTAGGGTGCTCTTGATGTATTTGAAAATTAATTCATTTTTTTTGTTGCTATTATGTTCTATTTGTTGAATCGATGATTTACAACAAAACTATGCCAAAATTATCATTGGACATATCCGAGAACAATCGTGTTAGGCTTGGTCATGGCTGTTTCGAGGGCAAAGATGGTCATTTTTATGATGTTTTGGTTTACAGATAAATAAGTATTGTTGTTTTGCGCATGATATTCTGTGTTTAGGGCCATCAGTAGCATCTTATTGTTCCTTTGTATAGATTGACACAAAAATACCTGATTTCAATTGCAGGAGTTCATTCATTCTGCGGCTAATTACTTTATTTGGAAAAACGTTCGCGAGAGAAACTTTTGAGTCTATTTGCGAAAATTTATCTCGCAAATTTTTTTTCCAAAACGCTATTTCACGAAAGTTTATTAAGTAAAGTTTACTAACTTTCTATGTTTACTAAGTCAAGGTGTGTGTTCATCAAAGTGGTGATACAGGAGGTCTAGGACTTTGTGAACTCGCAAAATGTGTTCTTTTCGCAAAAGTTTATCTCGCGAATTTTTTAGATTTACTGTTTTCGATCTCGCAAAAGTTTCTCTTTCAAAAGTTTGTCGGAATAAAGTATTTGTGGGATGCATCATGCTTACTATCAATATTGATAACAACTTTTATTATTTCTAGATGGACGACGGAAATGGAGTGAAGCAAGATTGCACCGTTGACTATGTTGGGAAACTTATTGAGGATCTGAGTCGCATTCACTGACGCTGCTTTTTTGACTAGTATTTCATTTGTTTCATGGCGTTTTTCACAAAATGCTTTCGAGTCTGTCGTTATCTCTGTGTTCTTACTTAGATTTCAAGAGCATTTTGTGTAAACTTGTTCCATATCCGTGGTAAAGCTGGTATCAATTTATCAGGGTTATGTGGCGAATGCAAATTAAACTGTTGTTTGAAAGTTCCAAGTGTTTGAGATTCTTTAGTTTCATTGCATTTAATTTGATTCCAAAGAATACGTCTCCTGTTATGGACACTGAAGCATCCTTTCCGCTCATAGGTGGAAGGAACATTCGGACCATGCAAGGAGAACCTACTGGAATAACGATGATTAACTTTGGAAAACCTATTCGCGAATACATGAGGTAGCAGCTTGTTTTGGTGTCTGTACATAAGTACCATGTTCTGATAGATATTGATTTCATAATGTTTTTCGATAATTCATGGTCTTGAATGACTTTGTCTGTTGGCGTAGTATGATATAGTTCGAGTAGCTCGTTTTCACTAAGTATGTAGCTTTCGTAGGTTTGTCTTTGGGAACTTGCCCAAGCAATGTTCCCATAATTTAAGTATGGATCCAGAAAAGCATGATATAGGCTTCGCATGGCCTCATCACATAAGTATCCTCTCGCTTTTGCAATAACGCCACTATTTTTAGACACTTTGATCTCAACTGCGTTGATATGATCCTTCCATTTCAAATTCTCATCTAAAATTACCATGAGTAACGTTGTTGTTGCTTCCCTTTTTATTTTAACATCGCCTATCATAAGTCTTGGCAACTGTAGTGGCAAATTATCACTGCTGCTTCTAGAACCGAATAATGTATACTTGTTTTCCCACATTTAACGCAAGCTTGCTAGCACGGAACTACTCACTTATCAATTGCAGTTGGTTATTGAAAATCTTGAAGGGGTATCATATGTCTGATGAAAAAATTCGCAATGTGCATATCATTCACATAAATTATAGAAAGTAGTGGACCTAAAATTGAGCCTTGTGGGACTCCACATACAACATCTCTGAGTTCAGTTTTGTCATTGCCAAAGCTTATAAACTGTTTTCTGTACCCTAGATAGCTTGTGAACCAGTTAAGTCTAGTACACTGGACGCCGTAAAGCTGCTACGTTTTAGTAGTGTTGAGTGGTCTACTGTACCGGAGGCTTTGAACCAATCAACAAAAATTTCCGAACGTAAATTCCTTAGTTCTATTATTCCAAATTCTGTTGATGATTTTTTTTTTTTTTTTTTCGAAGCCTAACTGTTTAACGTGGAACATCTTCAAATCTGCAGCGTATGCATATAATTTTTGTTGCATATTTCTTTTCAAAACCTTGGAAAAACAGGTAATTCAGAGACTGGCCGATAATTACCTCTCCACCTTTGTAGACAGGGAATACTTTAGCGGTTTTCATTTGCTCTTGAGTAAGTGGCAATTGGAAAACATGTGTCAGATGTGAAAGTATATCATTGGATATACAGTAGACTCTCGCTAATTCGATTTTCAAGGGGGAAAATAATTTATTCGAATTACAGAGAGATTCGAATTATAGA
>JAOBRC010309906.1:0-13326 GCA_027575255.1 Scolionema suvaense
TCCCGTTTATAAAGTATGTTGTCATCAACTGTTGGAGAATTTGTTACCAAAAGTGACCAAAAGTTTTTGGCGACAAACAAATTTTACCCCCCAAAAATGAAAGAGACTTTATTCTTTGCAGCAAAAGTTGAATCAATCCCTGATGGCAACCTTATCATGATGCGAACACGCACAAATGCAACTTAAGAGACCTGTTATATGTTTTATTGTATTGACATATTTGGCTAACAAAAAACCATAAAAGAGAAAATTAAAATTGGACTAAATTATTCGTCGCACAAAAGTGACGAAATATTCTGGGGGTGACGAAAATTATGTCCGACGAAAATTTTGTCCGACATTGTTTTGTCCGATAAGGTAACAGATTTTTAGCGACACGTGAAAGGTAAGGTCAGTTTCTCCGTAGAACGTACTAAGAACATGAAGACATGATTCGAGGACTTAGTTTAGACCATGAAGCCTTTGCTCGAACAGGACTACGTTTTGAATGATCTGATACGTGTTTATCGTTAGTGCTTCATACTCTCACAGAAAGGTGTGCGAAAACAGACTGACTACCAAGTAAAGCGTAATTGGTGCAGCAGTGTATTGCAGAGGTAGAACAACTTGAATAAAGAAACCACATTTAGGATGCACCATTTCCAGGCCAGTAAAGCGAGCAGCTCTCCCATCTGACTGGCCACGACGTTTTTTCTTAAGTTTTAAGATACACATCGTACACACTTGTCTTTTGATCTCGAAGAAGAGTAACTATTTCCTCAAGGGTTTTTTGCAGAGAAAAATACGCATATAGAATTTGCTGCTATGATTCTATATCTCTTTTGCACCTCCGCGTATCTGTTTACTAAATTCGCGCACACATTCGAGTGTTTCTTATTTTCTAAAATCAATAATAAGACGGGTAGCTTGTAGTACTTCAATGCGAAAAAAATATGTTCCTTTGCACGTGTTATTTCAGCTTTGCATGGCCGCAATTGATATTCATCGAGAGACCGTGAGCTGTGATTTAACGTGGCAAAGAGATGGCTGAAGATCTTTTTTGACAAATTCGTTTTGTGCTTAGGTAGAAATGTTTTTAAATGATTTTGGATACTATCTGGCACGGCCAGATATGCCATCGAAGATGTTGAACTAAATTCTCACTTTCCGTAACTTTCTCTGTAACGAAAGATTTTTTTTAAGTTTTCTCTACACTATTTTTTTACATGAACCAGGAAATCTGAGCTGAGCCTCGATGTTCTTAATTTCTTTCCGACGTTAGCCTTAATTTATTCTAATTTCACTAGACAGTCCTGACTTTAAGTGTGACCATCTATAACATAGAACTGTTATTTTCATTATCTATCAAAACAAAACGTTATGGATATTTGACTTCATCCTGATATAGTCTTGGCTTTTGTGATGAAGCTCAGCCTGGGTTTGTTATCAAATTGTTCTTAATTTCTAAGCAAAATGGAGGTTCATGTTGCTGATTATATAAAGAGCTCATACTCTTACGTAAAAAAGAATATTGGGTTAAGCCTCTGCGCATTCGCTGGAAAAACGGAAAGTTATAGATCTTGGCTCTAAAATTGGTTGGGGACCATTCAAAAAGTACGTACGCTCTGGAAGAGGGGGAGGGGGGGTAGTCTTGAAAAGGAACAGGGAGAGGGGGTGTCCATCCAAAAGTAAACTTACGCTTCGAAAAATAAATATTTGTCATCAACACAGCACTACTCCGCCGCAGCCGGCAGTCGTAATTGCCACGCTGTCAATTTTTCTTTCCCAAATCGATCAGCATTTGTGGAGGACGGGCAGGCAGAAAGTTGTATCTTAAAAAGGGAAGGATTGACTTCCGAACATATATCCGCTTTTTTTGGTTTCAATGTCTTGCAGTTCAACTGCGTGCCCGTGTGTGGGAGCAGCGATTGCATGTGTGTCCGGGAATGAATTCTTAATTTGTATGCATAAGGAATGGGCAGTGTTGCTCTCTTTTCGGGGGAGGTGGACGTACAACGAACAAGGGGAGAGGGGGTTCTGGACAAAGCGAGCAGGGGAGGGGGGGGGGTGCATACTTTTTGAATGACCCCTTGTTTGTTAATCTGGTTAATTTCATAATGTAGCTAAAAAGTAATACACTCCAGGATGACCACTCCACCTGAGAAACATGGAAAGTATCCTGTTTTAAAAGTTTTGCCAGGAGAACCTAAAAAAAGTAGGCTTTAGAGCGATTAAAACGGATAACATAACAGCCAGCTACGTGATCACCTTTTCGCCACTTATTAGTTTGCATGGCAAGCTGATTGTTAATGTAGTTCTTACAGTGTTGTAAACAGGGACTGTAGGTATTTGGACTGATAATTGTAGAAATGGAGTATTTCGTGTAGTCAGGTTGTGGGAACAAAATGAACCTGGAAAAAGTTTTGCCAATCTGACCTGAAGAGGGTATCTTTTTGGACTGTGATAATTCCTGAGAAAAGCCTGCTTTTAGCCAACTTTCCTGGAAAATTGTTGATTGGAGTTAGTGGCTGTCATGTGGTCTTATTGACAGTTGCAACGTGTCAAACTTTTGAGCATAAAATGCATAAAATTCATGCGAATATAGGAGCATGTACGAAAATTGCAACGGTTACATCACAAAATCGTCCAGCAATGAAGTAGTTTAAGTTTAATGTTCCTGGAAAAGTAGAAGCTTTGACAGTTGAAAACTGGCGCGGTGCTTAAAACAGGCTGCTTGAATCGAAAACCTTGCTGAATGCTCTTCATTCAAACATTACAAAGACTAATTAGCGCATAAATATTGGTTCGACATTTCAGTTCCTTCGAGGGTTCGTCTATGTCTTTTTCTTTACCATCTACGTTAATTGCAAACACGTCATAGAATTCACATCAAGTTGTTTTTGTATGCACGACTCACTAATTAAATATCAGTCCTATAAAGCGTTGAATTCAGCTTCCCAGTGAATAACAGAGTTCTCTTTGGCGTACTATGTCTCGGTCAGTCTCTATCCTTTGTTTAGATTTCTGCAAGTTACGGAGCATATACAAAATCCTGCAACCAACATACTATTGTCTCGTCATGTGTTTGGAGAGCTGGCAGTGAAAAGTAAACTTTCCAGGCTCATTGACAGTCATTACTTACAAATTGTCTATGAGCTCTCAGTTATCTCATATTGGCTTCAAGTGATTATAATTATATTGTCAGCAGTCAGTCGAACTCTCTATCCAGCCACCACAACCATAACTTACTCTGGCTGGCACTGGTCAGGCAGAGAGCGAAGGAAGGTTAGTTTAGCTACATGAATCCATGTACGAGAAATGACAGGAATGACAGGACTTGACGTGTGACTATCTCGATGGATACTGCTGCAGAAATCTTACTCGTGTTTTGCATAGCTGTTGTACTTATCATCGGACCTGTGTCCTACCTGTGGGTACGTCTTCGTTGCAAATGCTGGCTGAATAAGCGAGGCTCGAACGAATTTGGAGCGTTGCTCCATCACAATGACATAGAAAAGCAGAGAAAATGTTGTTTTTATTCGATAACTTGTGGCATGTGTTCATGCGTGTGTGCAGATGACAGCGATCTGTCAATCTTTTATGTAGCGAATGGATATCGATGCATCTATGGATCGGATGAATGTTCCTCGTCACAGATGACGACAGCGATTCCAGTAAATGAATCTTGCTCAATTTGTCTCGATGAGTTTACCGTAGACAGCGAGGTCATTGTACTAACTTGTAACCATGGCTACCATAGCGACTGCATATCGAAATGGATTGAGAATTCCTGTAATGTTGTATGTCCACTGTGCAAGGAAAAAGTGCTTTTCGAGAGAATATCGTTCTCAGATGATGAGGATGGCTTTGAACCTTCCCATTGCACATCTTCCCGATTTCTTCGATCGTTCAGTGTTCCTGCATACCCCACGTAAATAGTAACATTCACCACATACGATTACGAAATCTTTTTTATTTATTTCGGGTAAATTTTTAGCATGTAAATACTATATTTTATCTTATTTATTTTTTCATATGTACAACGCTTTTGCGAGTTAACAGCTTTATGACGCAATTATGCTTTTCGTACACAGAGAAAGGTTTACTCAGTTTTACTAGTTGCAGTTTTTGATTACCTTATCACACTAGGTGGTACTACTAATCCCATAAAGTTATGTAACTCCCCATGTAAGCATTTGAACTGTTCAACATTCTATGAGGTTGGTCAGCAAGTTTCACAAGGGCTTACCCCGCTGATTGGAATATACAGAAAACTCTCTGATTAGCGGGCACTCTAAAAAAGCGGACACCTCTGATAAAACGGACAAATTTTTTTTTACCCAATTGTCCCCTTGTCAAAACCTTATAAAAACTTATAAAAGGTGGAAACTCAAGTTAGCGGACAGATTTGTTGGCACGGAACGGTGGAAATTGTGTTTTTTCCTCTCTTTAAACCCAGCATTTCAAAAAATCGGGGTGCAGACACTAAAAAATGAGATACGCATATCATTTCTTGATCAATTATTTTCAGCATTTATTTGCTTCGAAGTCTAAATCACTTTAACATTATTGAAAATTTCTTAGCTCAGTTTACAATTTTGTCTGGGCCATAAAAGTGTTAGATTACTGGCACCCCTGGGCCATGACCCCTCCTCAATTCAACCTCTTCCTGGTGACTTCAGCGGGAACCGACACTTCTAATTAGTGGGCACTGACCTCAGTCCCCAATGGTGTCCGCTAACTTGAGAGTGACTGCATGTAAATTTCAGGGAAAACTCAGAACGTTCGAAGAAAAATGCGCAGTAGGCCAATTTGCTCCCTGCAACAGTAATAGGGCAGAGACTCAAAGGATCGCTAGTCGGCAATGATCCTTCATAGTTTACTTTATTCATAAGCTTTATAAGAAATAGCATTCTAAGGTTACTTTCTATGAAGCTTGTTTCTCCTGGCTTTGTAAAACCTACCTTATATTTATTGTACGTACATCATATGCTGATAAAATACAGCATGATCTCCAATTAACGGACACTCCAATTCGCGGGCAGCTCCAATTAGCGGACAAAAATTTCTTTTCCCTGGCAGAATTCAGGTCAACAAAAAGTAACAAAAAATCGCCAGATTTTTGACCGCTGATTCATTTCAAACATCCAACAGTTTGATACGCGACTTCACTTTTCATAGTTTTAACTTTGTAGTAGCATTAACAGGGATTTACATCTTTTCTGCTCCCTCCCCCGCCCTGCCAAAAGTTACCCAATTGAACGTCGCTTACGTTCGTACTTACATGAAAAAATATTTCGAAAAAAGGCAACACTATAAAGGAACGCTCCAACTAGCGGGCAAAGTCCTTTTCCCCAATGGTGTGCGCCAATTGGAGATTATACTGCAGCAAATTTGGCAACTTTTGAGTTCACTTGATGTTCCAACGGCAGACGAACTATTCTCTCTCGAATTTTTCCAAACTTGAACAAATCAAGCACATGGCAGGCGTTAATGGACCCGGAAACCAAGAAAAAAATGGCATGCGTCAGACTGAGCTGAAATTACTTGATGCTTACCAAAAGAAGGTGTATGTGAAAGGCCAGGAATTATTATAGATTCTTTTAAAAGACGTGAAATGTAGTATTGAGGACCTTCTTGGAATATTTACAGGCTTTCTTTCCAATATTTCTTTCCTGGATTCAATACACTCATTTTTATACGCATAACGCCTGTAAGCACAACTAAGCTTAGAAACGTTAAAAATTAAACTTACTGCTAAGAATGACCTAAACCTAAGAAATCAAAAATTTGGCGATAACAAGTGGTTTAAATTTGGTTGCAGTTGAAAACTGGAAGGTGTACTGTAGATCATGTTTGGAAATGTTCAGTCAAGGCAGAATATAGCAGCTCGAAAACCTTTTATAGATGCTTTTATTCAATAGCTTCAAAATAAAACTATTTAATGAGTCCTTCGCTTAGCGTAGTGATAAGCACAATGTTAAGCCTCAAATTAAATAATTGCTAAGCATAATGAGTTTAGGTGACATTTTACGGTAGTATATAAAAGCAAAGAGTGTGCACAGAAAATGACACCAAGTAAAACATGCGAAAAGACCAATTGGATCAATCGCGTTGCATCAATCATTTACACAATTTAAATCAGACCAGTTTGCCAGTGATCAGATGAAGGGGATTTCTTAGAAAAATTATAAATACAAATAACAGGACTTAATTTTATGCTAGTCCCTCCTTACTCTTCGTGGCTATTTTTTTCTCGATTCTTCTCAATCCAAGTACGTCTAGAAAACACTCCTGAGGCGTACACGTTTTCGGGTCAAAATCTTTCAAAATAAATTTTCTTTTCCTGTGCGTCGCTTTGAAGTCCGCTTTTCTTTTGTCTGAATGAAGTGCACTGCCTCTCCTGCGCAAACTATATGGTCGATATTTTAGGCTCTCCTTCGATTTTGCTCTTCGATCTTGGGACGGCGTATATTTTCCAGTGCTCGCTTTGGAAGATTCCGTGGGACTCAATATTTTTTCCATTATGTTCGAAACCTCATCATCGGCAGAAGTGCTTAATTTCGATGCCAACTTCCATCGTTTACCGTTAACTTCTGGAGAAGATTCATCCTCCGCAGGTAAGTCTAGCTCATCAACACTGTTCTTTCCACTTGCATCTGTGGCTTCGCTGGTTACAGTCGCTGATCTAGTGATGAGGTACTGGCTTGATGTTGGCTGATTGGAATCTGCAGATGTATCCTCTTGACTTGGGAAAGTTTGCTGTAAGTGATTGTACAATCCTGCTGAATGCACCCAAGGAAAGTCACGTTGAAGTAATGGTGATAGCTTATTTTTGGGAAGAAGGTAGGAACCAGAAGGAGCTGGTTCAGCGAGAAAGTTCGAGAAAAATCCGCGGTAAGAGCTTCCTTCCGACGTCTTCGTCGATTTGGAGTAAGACTTGCCAGCAAGCGATCTGCTCGTGAATGTATGCGATTCACGGCTTTTGCTGTCTTTTATGAAACTAGTGAGTGGAAAGATTGTCGATAAAGGACTTCTGTCATCTGACTTAGTTCCTGCACATGTCCCGTATCTTAAAAATTCGGCATATGTCGAGAAGTCACCATTAAACAGACTGTTGTGAGCTCGTGCATTGAAGTTCTCTGTTGACGTTGATGCAACAGGACTGTCGATGTGACCATTCTGATATGCCCCATCCAGGAAGAGACCGTGCCAAGGTGGTTTACTTGGTGGACTGATCCTGTCTATGTTTGCTTTGAATGGTTCGATATTCATCACATTGCGGACAGCATTCTCGTAGAGTTCAACAAATCTAAACAAGAAAACAAGAAAGATGGTTAGTTGACAAAAAAGTGAGGGTACCTTAAGGGAAGAAATTTTTGCAGGAAGAAAATTCGCGAAGATAGTTAATTTGCAGATCAGACCACCGAGGAGTCGAAATATGGGACATATATTGGTTAAATTAAGCTTGCAGCGTAATTGGAAGTTGGTCTCTTTTAGGAGAGGGGGCAAGAAACACCCTATCTCAGCAATCCATAGCTGTAGTCTCACACAGCAAGACTGCAGAAGCAATAGTGTTGCTTACTTAAACAATCAAAATCTTCGTCATCAAAGTGATGAGCGATTAGTGTGACTTCGGAAAATTTCTTAGATACAGAACATAGCAATGTCAAGTGATAAGATGGCTTTGCTCACATCGATGTAAGCAAACTTTCGGATTGCTTCTATATGTATAGACTAGTTTTCAAACAGCAGAACCAAGCTCTATTTTCCTATGCACTAGCATACTGGGTAGCAAAGACGGCACAATTATCGCATCATAATCACACCCAGACTGCTCCGAATAGTGGATCAGCAATTTTCAGATTACAAAAATCCGGAAGCTTGTTTACCACACATTGCACCAATTTTGTACGAAAAGGATATCGCTTGCAAGTCTATCTTCTTTTACATACAGAGTAAGATATACGAAGGATGTCGTGTACATTTTAGCAGAACCGACTCAGCTGCTCAGCACCTTGCATACTATATAAAGCTTATGAGAAAATGACTTTGAAAAGCATCAGGGCAGTAATATTATATATACAACTGAAATTCAGATGCAAAAAAGGTTGCACGCGGACGTGTTCGAGGTGGATCTGTGCCAAAAATAGGTGCCATGCAGCGTATCATCCAGCATCATCAATAGAGTGGACATTTCCATGCCGAACACGCCTTTTACGAGAGTTGATGCTTATACAATGGTTCATCGTGTAGTAAAACAATATCAAATACCAAAGCGAAGGAAACCATTTTCACACTCTTCTCCCAGCCACTGTGATAGCAATTAATATTTATACAGCAATTTTCAAAGTTAATAAGTAGTCATTCGTCGGGGCATATTTGAACTGGTTTCGTCAAGGAGGAGCCGAGATGTCAATCACTTGACCCATGTTGAGCTTGATGATTGCCGTGCAAGAACTTTAGATGTTCTCGCTCTTTACTGCACCAAACGCTTACTGCATAAGTGTTTCTACTTCATTCATTGGTTATTTAAGCACAATAGAGCAGATTCTTAAATCATGTACATGATTCTTTTGCTGAATCAAATAAGTCAGATTCCCGTCAACATCGGAGAGAAGTACACTCAAATACATATTGGAAAATGCTAAAAAAGTGACTCAGTAGACAGGCACTCAAAGGCGACGGGATTCTGTTGATATTCCATGATGATGATCATATGCAGATTATATTGCAATTCAAAATCTAAAATCAGTTCAGATAAGCAGTAATTACATCAATTACCACTCAACTGGACATTCATTGTCGCATAATAAGTGAACGGCATAAAATCTTTTTGTCTTCGATTGCCTGTCTATTGAGCCACTTACTTAGCGTTTTCCAAAAGCGTCTTTGAGTAAAATTCTATCTTACGTAGCTAAGAATCTGCTTCTATTGTTTCTGCATACAAATCAGGCACATGATTGCAGGATCAGCTCGATTGCGTTTAAAGATCCAATGAATGAAGAAGAAACACCCAATAAGTCCACCAACTTGACCAAAGACAGGTTATGTAAAATACTTGCAGGGTAATCATCGAGTACAAACATTACTCAATACGGAACAATATTTAGCAGCTAAACACTGCCCGTATGAGTACTTATTGAGTTCGAAAATTGCGGGAAACTGTCAATTGCATGCTTGTATGCATGTAGCGTCCGTTCAATCCGAAAACAGTAGTACGCGTGGGTTCTAAATTTTAATCAAATAGCTCGTGTCCTTACAAAATTATTTTTTCCTTATAAAATTTTTCTTTTTAAAAAGTCACATAATTAGTGGACTCCCGCAAACATAATAAAAAATCTTCGCATAAGATCAAAGAAGAGAATAACACGTAAGCCATAAGATTTGCACCACAAACCACAAAAACGAAATGTTCTAGTTCTTGTCAAAACATTATGAACAAACCCTAAAACAGCCATTATTGACATTGATTGCCATCTGAATGCTGCAGAACATCATATTCCCAAGATGTAAAGCATGGGTCATAATAATAATTCATGCTTTGTTGCATCTAAGATCCACGCCAAAACTGAAAAGATAAACCATTATTGACACGTTTGGAAAAAACTTCCAAATAGCCATTTTCTGATGCAAATTATCACCCGCAAGCCTTACGATATTTTCCTCAGCCACGGTACATGGCTCATAACGTACGCAGAGAGGGCCCTGTGAATCACAACAAAAATGACAAAGAACGGACGAATAGTTCATGACATATTTGGAGAAAAACCCTGAAAACTACCATTTTTGGACGCAAATTGCCACCTGCAATCCAAATGAGAATTTCAGGAGACATGGCATCTGGTTCAAAACATGCGCTGAGTAGCCCCTAATATTCACACGAAAAATGGAAAAAATTGGATGAACCGTTTTTGACTTATTTGGAAGAAACCATGAAAAACGCTTCTTGGATGTGTATAAATTGCCACCAGCAAGCCGAACGAGAGTTTTGCCAGATATGACACGTTGACCACAGCACAACTACTATTGCCTTGTAGCTTCACACCAAAAATTACAAAAAAGTAATGAACAGATTTTGAAATATTCTTAAAAAATCCTAAAAATTACCATTTCGGGGCAAAAATTGCCACCTGCAAGCCGAACAAATTTTTTTAAAAAAATTCCGGCTCCACCAGTTTTCCTCAATTACGGATTTTCACCTTCACAATCTCAGAAAAATTCATTGAGTGGTGATCCAGTAAAATCCGTTGGTGACGGACGGAAGGACGGACAGACCTCATTTTATAGGACTTTGTCGTTAAAGCGGGAGTCCAAAAAAGATTGTAAACATGCTTCTAGGAAAAGAAATTCTAGGATTCGTCGTGCTTCATACATTGCTGCTAGTAACTGTAAGGATTAACCTACGTTTAATCTTTTATGTACTTCAGATGATCGCAATTGAATATTTTACACAGCTTCACTAGTTGTTTCAGGTACAGCTTAATAATGCATGTTCATATAAAATCTGCGCCGAGAATGTCCGTTAAGTAAAGCTTCCAAGACAATGTTTAATCGTTTGAACATACGATAAGAGATGAGCATAGGCGACCCAGAAATTCCTCCACCTTTAAATCTTGGCTTAGTAGAGTTCGTGTGATTGAACATCTTCAACTCTTATCTTACATAGGACTGTACCGCTTTTCCAAAGAAGCCCTAAAAATACTTCAGGAAATATTTTCAAACTACATGTGGCATTCTTCTGCCTGGAAACAAACAAACAAACAAACAAACAAACGAACAAACAACCACCAACATATATGTTATTCTACTGACAGGCAGGAAATGTTAGCTTCAACGTGTCATTGGTTGAACGTGTCGTGGGTATCCATATCATTCACGGCATACTATATATCTCAGTAGAAACTTTCGCAGTTCTTAATTTTTGCGAGCCACAACAAAAATCATTTTTTCGAAGTAATTAATTTTTGGGAATTTGAGCAATAAGAAAAGTCTCGCAGGTTTTAACTTTCGCGAATCTGTGCTGAATATTTTTCGGAAGCAAATTTACAGGATAGGGTGCTAGAGTTTCGTGAATGAGTGTATTTGTAACTTGTCAGGGGTATTTATTTTCCCGAATGGTCAATAAAGGAAGTTTTCATGGGTATTTAATTTCCCGAAAATTGTACCCGCGAAAATTTCTACCTTTAAGGGATAAGCCAGCAGAAGGACGTACATATTACACAAAAGCCCAATTAAAAAATTAAGATAAGAGCATTGGCTACGAGCATGCTGACACGCAAATTCACAAGGAAATGTTGATTAAAAACTAAACATTAACATATACAAAAGAAGTATTCCATCAATATAGATGAGGCATGAGACATATTGAGAGGAAACAACAACAAACATTAGCAGCATATCATAACATTACACCAGATCAGACTCAAACCGTGTAACCAAAACACACAAAAACACTCTTAAAAAATAGCTATAACACGAGAACATAGTGAGCAGCTTTTCAGTTCGATAAGAGCATGAAGATTGCAGAGAAGAGAACTTTCAAAATTGCAATTCAAACCATTTCATTGCTGGTATTGCTCCCTGCTGAAGCCAATGATAGAAAGCATGAGAGGTATAGTTTCATTTTTGTTTATATTCATGCCGACTTTTGGCCAGAAACCCTCACATACGTGCAGATTTGACAACCTTTCATGCCGAAGCAAAGCGAAGAGCAGCATATTCGATTAACAGGTACCTGCACTACTTCGAGACGTTGCCTGTAACATCCAGCAAAATCAGCAAAGCACATTTTTCATGAATTCACCACTGAGTCGACAGGAGTATTTTTCCTTCTCCACTCCGCTATGCTGGAGCGACTGGCTCTTCACCGTGTAGCGGAGAGGAAGGCTGATTCCTGGCACAGGTGAATACTTTAATGTCAGAAATTTTCGCGTCCAGAAATTTTCGCGAATCAGCCCGCTCGCGAAATTTTTTGTATTTCGCGGGAATTAATTTTCGCGAATCGGTCAAAACGGTCATTTAATTTCGCGAATTCATAAGTTTATCAATTTTCTTTGTAAAACGTTCTTTTTTTTTTGAGGATCTTTATCGAATCGGTTTAAAAAACTCGGGTCTGTCATATATGTGTTATTAGATAGTGTTGTGAAAAGAAAAAGAGACTGTTCGAATACAGTAAATGACTGTCCAATTTTGTTTGCTTACACTTCAATATATTATAAAAAATTTCACGAATTTGTGCAAAAATTGAATATTTTTCGCGGGAATTAATTTTCGCGAATCAGTGAAAACGGAATATTTCGCGGGCATTCAATTTCGCGAATTTGAGG
The DNA here is from genome assembly GCA_027575255.1 of Scolionema suvaense. Classification (NCBI taxonomy): domain Eukaryota; kingdom Metazoa; phylum Cnidaria; class Hydrozoa; order Limnomedusae; family Olindiidae; genus Scolionema; species Scolionema suvaense. The sequence goes on from JAOBRC010309906.1 coordinate 12,309, forward strand.
CCTATTCGCGAAATTCGCGAAAATTTCTGGACGCGAAAATTTCTGACATTAAAGTAAGCGTAGAGAGAGCCGATGGCGCCAGGGTAGGGAGACCTTACGCCCAAGACATACAGCACGAAGCCCCAAATCAATGCTGTATCAATCAAGAGAGGGCCGAAAAAGGTATTTACTTTATGGTAAGCGCATCAAGTCACTCGCAGACAAATTTCCTGAAAAACATTTGCTTAAATCTACAATCAATGAATTGTCTTTTAAATATCGGAGCAGTTTAAACGTAGTAAAAATTTTAACAGGCGAGACTGAAAATTAGATTCAATCTCTATACTTTACTAGGATGGATGAAACAAGAAGTGCATGGGTAATGCATTTTCTCATATTTTTGCTCAAAAACGTCTATCGTATTGGAAGTTCTGGACACGCCATTCCCAAAACTCATAACGACATTCTATACACGATCCTTAATGAACTTTACGACCGGTAGTAGTTTTCTTACAGTTACCGATAAGGTTTTGCTCACAACACCGCAGTCTGTACTAGTATTTATCTTTCTATGCATGCACTCTCTATTTTTAGAAGAACAGTTTCGTGAAAATACCAGCCTTAAAATGGCTTACAAAATTAAGCGCAATCTGAGAATAAACCCAGTCTGAGCTTTATCACGAAAAGTAAAAATAGCAACAATAGGCACTTTACAAACAAAGATGATCAAACTTAGTACGAAACAAGGCGAAGACATGATGAGTGATGAAGTTGAATATCATCAGGAAAATTAGAAAAATATAGGAACAACAGGCTGTACCTCTAATTTACTGGTTCCTTTAAAAAGTGCTCAGTGCAGCAAAACCAGGACAAGAAGAAGCAGAATTGATACTTTGGTAAATATGACAGAGCACCCATATCAAAGAACATATTATCAGAATGAGAATAAGAAACCGTCACTTACCCCGGCAGTCTCGGTTTCCTCGTCAGCAATGGTGGAGATATCTGCTTTGATGGTGGGTACTGAACTACGCCAATG
>JAOBRC010310017.1:0-13325 GCA_027575255.1 Scolionema suvaense
TTTAAAAGGGGGGGGAGCATTATAAGCTCCCTGGAGATTTTAATTCTCCAGTGCTAAAAATTTGCTTTTTGCAGCGTTTCTCACAACCTAGATTGTGTGTATCGATCATCTAGTGATCGGTCCCCGGTCCACTTATTTTTCATTTGCAGATTTCTTTTTGCGTTGTGGTCCATAATATCACAACTCAAAGTCAAACGCTTTAGATCTTGTAGTCTAGAAAGTGATCGGTCCTCGGTCCACGAAGCAGTAATGATTCAATTGGCTATAATGACTGACCATTATTAGTGCACAACTTCTCTCTTTTCCGAAATAAAAATTTTAAATCGTTGCCATGGAATTTGCACTGGAAAATACGAATAAATATTCAATTGCAATGACTGCTGATTATAAGTCCTTGACACAGTTATGTTTGTACGTTTTTTCTTGATTATTAAAAATTATTATCTGTCGAAACGCTGATATTATGGATAGAAGAAAAATTTTAGGAGATGTAAATAAACTAACCTTCATTCCATCTTTGATGAGATTTTCTTAGGCTGCCTTCAATTTTTCCCCGAAATAATTATCGTTCACAACCACCGGACGACATGGAACCGAGCACAGATTTTCTCGCCCAAACATATTTCGTTGAAATGTGCTGGTCATGTTGTCCAGTTGCTCTTGTTGTGGGGTCTCTATCAACGATGCATTGCTTTCTTCGACTAAATTCATAATACATCTACTGTTGTGGTCTTTCACTGCTGCTGAAATGGCTTCGCTTTCAGCAGCTTGTCAGCACTTCAATCACTAGATTTCGTCTCCAAATTTTTCACATCTGGGTCCATGCCATTATCATGAGCCACAGCAAAGATGGAATTTGCGTTGCATGTGTCTGAAGGCGAGGACGCTATCACGTACGCAATACCAGGAGCTACCTTTCCCACTTTCGATTCATCAATGCTGGCTTTGTTCGATGTCTTGCCTGTAATACATGACATGAAGGAATACGCTCATTCAATGTTTGACAACTCGTTGTCAATGCGTGAGCGAATGGATGACATGTATTTGCGTGCCTGAGCTACGTCTTTCCGACACCAGTTAGCACGATAGGCCAGTGCAGCAGTCTTCCCAGTAACCTATCAAAAAAGTGCGATCAAATCGTTAGCAACAAGAATATGAACAATAGCTGGTAAAATTAATTTAAAATTTGCTTACAACTTGGTGCACATTGTGCCTTTGCTCTCAGATAGAAAGAACTCAAAGGGATTTTGCTTATAAAAAAAATTATACTGTGCATTGTAAACAACTTATCTCATGTGAAGCACCTAATCAACTCTTTTATTAGGCTAGGGTAAATACCGACAATTATGGACAAAAAGGATAAAATATGCTGAAACAAGCAACAAAATATACACTATATTCATTCACCATAGATATTAAATTCTTCTTATGGAATTTGAAACTTTCGTGCTGTTGAGTTGGCGAGCAGGAATAAGAGCAGTTGACAGAGGCATCTTGTAGGTCAATCCTTGCCTAACTAACGCTGCCTGTCAATAAGCTTTTCAGAGAGCAGCTGCAATCGACTGTACACAAATGCAGGTATTAATGTGTCCGACGTTGCCAAAAAGGGAAAGAAATTTTCATAACTACGATCATATAACGTGGTCTGATTATAAGTCCTCATTTTGTTCTGAAAAGTCCACGTTCCATGAAAGGCGTGGTCTAGTTTTTTGCTTTGTATTTCTTTTTACTGTTCTATGCCGGCACGTCAAGTCAAGAATGTTTCTGTAATGTCGCATCGCTGATGTATTTTGAAGTTTTCTTTCATACATGATGGTCTCGAAAGCTCAATTAGGAACGTAATCCAGTGCGCTTGGTATTTCCCTTTCCAATATTTTGTGATGGCCTTGGTCCCATTAAACAGAAGATTACAGACTGATAGATGGAACTGCGTGGACCGTTGTCAAGTGTCTGATACAATCTTCCGCATTCTTATGGCTTTCCGTGGACCAACCGGAACAGGAAGTTTAGGACAGGAAGTTTTTAGGAAAACTGTCCACATCTGACCCATTAAACGGTCCACGTGAAACCCGGTGGCTGTTTCATTGGACCACATCATTGAGTAATGCGGTCCACTGCTGCTAGAATTCCATGCGACTTATCAATGTAAAGGACGCTTATATGGACCGGAAAATGATGGAAAAAAGGTCCAGCAAAGACCCTGCCATGTGAGACATCTTGAAAGACGTCTGTGGACGGGAACATTGGGCAGCATAACGCATGTTTGGGCAACATCGAGCAACTTTGGACGACATTGGGCAAAGCCGATGAAAGAGCGAAAGATCTAGCATGGACGCATTTTAGTGGTCCACCCAAAACTCCTTGGAGAACTACGTGGACCGTAGCGCTGGACAAGGTATGGGCATCATAGGCACATGAAAGTATAACGCTCCGTGATTGACCCAATTTGACGGTCTACATGAGATACGTTTAATATTTAGGTGGACCGGAACATAGATAAGGATAAGGACAACTTACGACAGGACAGGACTAGGTTGATACAGACCAAAGCGTCCATCATAGACCCAAGTTAACGGTGCACGCAAAACATATTGGAGACCTAAACGCGGTGTAACGCGGTCCAGGAAGTTAACGTACAAAGAAGTTTAACTAAATTCGTGTAAAGAAGGCTAAAATAATATAAAATGAATAAAAGTTGTAAAAAATAATAGACTAGAACAGCAGACCACGAGTTGTGAATTGTACTTTAGTTAAACAAAAGCATAACATGGTATATTTTCATTGGAGAAAATAATTATGTTAAATAAACTATAAATAAATAATTCTTGCATTAAACTAACTATATCTTAAAAATATGTAAGTAGTATATCTAAAATACGTAAAAGCAAAAGAGCAAAATCAAAACAAGAGATGTACTTTAAGAAAAATATAAATTTAAAAAAGATATTAAATGAATATTTAATTCATTAAGATCAGAATGTTTAAATACTATATAAGTAACATGCATAAAACAAAGAAAAGGAATGAAAGGGATGATTTCTTGAAAACTCTATATATTTTGTGTTTGTTTGCTTACTTTTCCTATCTATCAGTTGCCGGAATTCCCATGGGAATCTGATATTCTTTTCAAATACAGTACGAGTCATTTGGTGCATCAAAATTGTACATCAGTGCCAATTTTCACATTCATAGAATCAGGTCAGCACAATACAAATTATCACAATGTTGATATATATCTAGTGGTAATGTTGCAGTTTTCATATGCTGGTCCTGCCAGAACTAAGCAATTTGATTTCTTACGCTTCCACTTGAAAACATTAAAGTTCAAGTCAAACTCCTTATTCAGTAAATCAGTAGTACAAAACTAATTTCAGCAAAGTACCCTAACCCCAAACAAAAGCATTTGATCGTGTATCTTCCAGGTCTATCTTAAGATCTGGAAATTGTTGATGAAACTACGTGACGAAAATGCGCTAGATATAAGTGCATAATACCCTTGAAAAAGCAAGCATCAATTGTAAGAAAATGAAAGAATTACTCATACATACTTGCTAAGTCGATGTCGTACCTATCACTGATGTTTTCTTACATCGACAGCGATGTTGGTTTCTTTTATTTCAGACTCGTCGTATTTTTCCGAGTCACTGAAAATGAGTTCTTCCACGTCAGTATCGATAGACGCATTTGCAAAAGTACCGTATTCGCTGTACATGGACTCAGCTGCTTGTGAAAAAGCACATCTGCATGTAGAGCAGCCAGGTTTAGGTTGCTTGCTATTCCTCTAGAATAGCCGACTGCATTCTTTGGAATTCTGCTTCAATGCGCTGCTGTTTATCATCTTTGCGATCGAAGTGTTGTTGTTCTTAAAATAATTCGTCTTCCTAGACGTAGAGGCGATATTTGTTGATAAGTTCGGCTGACCGCAAGAGACAGTCAAAAGCAAATTTGGAAAGCCACTTTTCTACACCAGAAATGGTTTTAGGTAAAGATTTTGTCTGGCATAAGTACATCCTTCTCATTACGCTGTCATCGTGATCACGAAACCTCGGCCTAAAATTTGTTGTAGCAATAATGGGGCAACGAATGTTTACTTGTTTCGGATTCTTGTGTTTTGTGGACAAAGCCGTTGATCCTCCCTGAAAAAGCTGTTTGACCGTATCTGTGTCCATGGTTTCATGCGACCAGTCGTCCATAATGATCAGGAGTGTATCTTCATCAACCATGCTCAATGAAAAATGTTTTCCTTTTGTCACGTATGCGATGTGCTTTTCCGGTATTACACTTTTAAGAACGCACAACCATGTTGTTTTCCCACTGTCTTTCTCGCCACAAAATAACAGCTTTCGCACTTTGTGATCCATTCCTTTAGGAGCTATGCACTGATAGAACTTGTTCAAGAAGCGAAATACGGTTGATGAGGTTCGGGAAGCTGTTTTCGACTGACTCTTGAAAATACTTTGCTTCTGGTTTCTTCTCTGGATCATATGAAAAATATGGTCTTGGTGACACTTTACCGAATTCGTCTCTTTTCAATGGAGTTGGTATGAATCTTTGCTTACTAACCTGCCTGCACATTTCATTCTGTACTTCTATTAAATCGAGATTCACAATCAACTACCTTACCACACTACAGTTCCTGCTCTCCAAAATCTCTTTCAATTTCGTTGTGTGAGACAGCACGACATTGCCAGCGATTCTGTGTGCCAGCATTTTATCTACGTACTCCTCCACAGTTGCAAACCTGGTAAGTGTGTAGCATGAATCCTCGACATTAGAGTATATTTCGGTCCTGTAGAGGACATGATTGCAACGCCCCATCAATTGCCTTACCATCTGAAGAGCGCGACCCAGACCAGGCAGAGGCTTCTCAACGGGTGCTTCATGGCATATGGTATCACCATGTGACGACAATAAAACACACTGAAATGGAAAAGGGGAGAAACATGAAAATTATGTCTGGTGGACCGAGGACCGTACACATTATAGAACTTTTTCAGCCATGGACATGCGTAGTGTAAGATCAAGAAAACATTAAACCTGAGGCTGGTTGGCCGAGGACCGTGCACATTTTAGAACTTTTTCATTCATGGACATGCGCAGTAGGAGATCACGAAAACACAAAACCTAAGGCTAGTGGACCGAGGAGCGTACACATTTTAGAACTTTTTCATTCATGGGCATGCGCAGTAGAAGATCACGAAAACACAAAACCTAAGGCTGGTGGACCGAGGAACGTACACATTTTAGAACTTTTTCAGTCATGGACATGCGCAGTATAAGATCAAGAAAAACAAAAGGGACAAGTCTAATGGACCGTCGACAGTGCATACTTTTGAACTATTTTAGAATCCGAGAAAAAATGTCGAAGAGGAGGGCGGTCCTTGGTCCACTGCTAGATATGAATTCTTCAGAGTCATACCACATGATTTGATTTATTGAAGAAATGTGTACAAGTAAAAAGCAAGCAATTCATTTTAAGCCAAAAGTTTCACATTTTATTCTTTTTGTGGACCGTGGACCGTGCATACTTTTGAACTATATCAGAATCCGAGAAAAACTGTCCAAGAGGAGGGTAGTCCTCGGTTCACTGCTAGATATGATTTCCTCAGACTTAGGACACGAAATATGAATTGTAGAAGAAATACGTACAAGTGAAAAACAAGCACTTCATATCTACCCAAAAGTCGAACGTTTAACTGTTTTTATGGACCTTGGACCGTGCATACTTTTGAACTATTGTAGAATCCGAGAAAAAATGTCGAAGAGGAGGGCGGCCCTCGGTCCACTGCTAGATATGATTTCTTCAGAGTCATAGCACATGATTTGTTCCACATTTTATTCTTTTTGTGGACCGCGGACCATGCATACTTTTCAACTATTTCAGAATCCGAAAAAAAATGTCCCAGAGGAGGGTGGTCCTCGGTTCACTGCTAGATATGAATTCTTCAGAGTCATAGCACATAATTTGAATTATTGAAGAAATGTGTAGAAGTAAAAAACAAGCAATTAATTTTAAGCCAAAAGTTCCACATTTTATTCTTTTTGTGGACCGTGGACTGTGGATACTTTTCAACTATTTCAAAATCCGAGAAGAAATGTCTAAGAGGGGGGTGGTCCTCGGTCCACTGCTAGATATGATTTCCTTAGAATTAGAACACAAAATCAGAGTTTTAGAAGACATGTGTACAATTAAAAACATACACTTCACTTTTACCCAAAATTGCACACTTAACTGTTATATGTGGATCGTGGACCATGGATGCTTTTCAATTACTTTAGGATCCGAGAAAAAATGCTTGAAAGACTTGGTCAAAGCTCGTTTGTGCCACCCCCGTACAAAGGACGAGAAATTGAAATTGAAACTTCTTTATTGGAGTAAGCTCTTGCACAACCTGGCTCATAGAACTTTCAAGCCATAGATAAAATGGAATTTTAAGTCTAAACTAACCTGTAATCCATCGTCTTTTAGGTTTCTAGATGCTTCTTTTATTGTTTCTCCAAAATCCTCCTTGTTAACCAGTACCAGCCAGCACGGGACAGGGCACAGGTTTGTTCTTTCATAGACATGCTCCATAAATGCACTTGTCATCTGGTTGAAGACTTGTGTCTGCGGTTCTTCTAATAGGGCAGCAAACTCTTTACTTAGAAGGTATGTGTTGCTCTGAGTTACAAGATCTCTTATTCAGTTATTGTTGTGGTCTTTAACAACAGTAGATGCTGTCTTTAGTAAGTTGTTGAGTGTTGTGTCAGTTGATTTAGTATCCTGATGTCGAACTTCCGGATCAAGACCATTATCATGTAAATATTGTGTTTGTGTTGCAAGATTCTGACGGTGAATAGGCAACAAAATAAGCTATTGCTGTTGTCACTGGTCTACTTTCTCCCAATTCCACTGTGTCTTTATTTGAAGTTTTCCCAGTTACACAAGATATAAAAAAGTGTACCCCATCAATCTTTGATAGCCCATCGTCTATACGCATCCTAATGGAAAAGATATACTTCTTGGCATCCTCTTTCTCTTTACACCAATTTGTTCGGCAGGATAGGGCGGCAGTTCTGTCAGTAACCTGCAATAGAAATTCCCAAGTATTATTGGACCAAAACCTTTTAATTTAGAATTAAATTATATTACAGTAGCATGAATTTTTTGTTCAGGTAAAGCTAATATAAGAAACTTCTTGTTCAGTATAACTTAAATCAAATGCCATTCTCGGGAAGCCTCCAAAATGCCAATCCAGAAAGAGCGCAAGCGTAAATGCATTGGCAAATTTTCATCGCAAGTTAACAGAACCTGCAAGTTTGGGAAAAGTCAATACATTCTGCATGTGCTAAACAGCAATATTAAATACATTTCACTTACCAGTGAGATCAAGTTCCATCTCAACGAATTTTTACCTTTGCCGCTGTTGAGTTGTCGGGCAGGAAGCAACGCTTTTCACTGCGACATTTTTTGTTTTTCAACTGGTCACCGGAATTCATGACGTGAATAATATTTACAAATTAAAAATTGGTGGTCAAATATAAATGACCGCGTGATATCGTGCCTGCCCCTAAGAGAAGAACAGATTTTGTTTTAAGATGTGGATTATGGTTTGGACACGATCATGCGCAAAACCAAATGAAGTCAGAAAAGAGTCAAGTGCTAATTGCCGACGCAATAGGAACAACCAAGATTAAGGTCAAAAGACTTCATTTGGGTTTGCGCATGCTCGTGTTTGGGGTGAAGAACGCCTGGTGTGGTATTATAGGATTTTGACCATCGAAATGGCCTAACATGTGACCACTATATTGGTCGTAAGATGGGATGCGAGCAAACCGGAATTTTTTGGTTTGCACGGAAGTGCGAATACCGTGTGGGCCAAAGGGTGGTTTGTTAACCCAAAGGGAAAAAACGAAAGGCGTTGGCGCCACACGGCGAGGAATTTTGTAAGGGTTTGACCAGGAATCTGGTCAAAATCCTGAACGGGAAGGAAAAACAGAAAACAATGTTGGTAAACGAAAAATGTCACATTTTTATGGGGATGTGGCCGAAGAAATGGCCGAACGTGAACATCAATTTGAGAAGGATTTGGCCTATAGAGGCCAAAACGGAATGGGAGGATTAGACATTGAGGGATATAAACTGGGTAGAGGGGGGGGATGAGGAGTTGGGTTGAAATTAAGCACGAGAAACTCCTTATGGTTTCCCTTGCTTCGCCAAAATGATTTTATATCCTGCCCCTATGTCCTTTATGGACTAGCGTGATATGTACATATATTTACAATTGTGAAAACCGTCATGAACTCGTCGTATGTATATATTTACAGTATTGGGCTCACGAAACATGAAACTCGTACGAAATCGTTTTGGGACTGTTACAATTTTACGGACATGTATATATATTTACAATTTTTGTGTGTGATGTTCGGAAAGTAGAGATGAAAAGAAAAGACAAAAACAGAAACGCAGTAAATATTAGGGTGATGCGTGAGAGCTCAAAGCTAATCAGAAAAACATCGGAAATAAATCCGAATTTGGTCTGATTTTAGCCAGCTTTGAGCCCTCACGTTAACGTTCGGTTGACTGCGGGACCGGAGTCCACTGACGTCTTTCTCACTGTTGAGATGGCCGGACCACTCGAAGCATACGCAACCATGGCACAGACAACGAGTGGCCCGCCCCAAAATTTCTGACAACAGATGAATGCACCACTGGGCAGATAATTCTGTAACTGAGTAGGAGCTCATGAGCCTCCCACAGGACTTTCAGGCGAACGAACAACTTAGTACGCGTGCCGGCTTGCCTGGGATATTCAAGTCCTTCTGGGGCTCATCACCTACCTTACGGTTCGTTCTTAATGGGACGCAATTGTAGGACGCGCTTGCGTCCTAAAGAACGGAGACGTCTATGAGGATTAAGTGCTAAGACAGGCAAGCTTGGGCAAGCTGCCTTAGGACTAATCCTTAATGATTCGTAGGCAATTAAATCAGCTTATCCTATTGAAATGTCGCAAGGCGTAAGCTGGGTTAATTGCTGAGACGAGAAATGTTGCATAAGACAGAACGTTGTGAGAGTAATATGCAAAAAAGACGGCATGTTTTGAAGGGAGAAGCAAGGTTTTGCTTGTCCCTTGAGCGAAGTTTTTTAGAAGCGGACCCTTCGCCTGAGCTGTTGTACGGTGTACTCCAGCTCTAGTTACTAGGTCTAGAACACGAAAGTAGAGAAACGTGAAGTGTGTTAGGCAAAAACGAGTACGTTATTTAAAAATGATGAATATGTGAAAAACGAAGAAGACAGCACATATTTGGCGAAATGAAAAAGGCAAAGGCGAAACCATGTATTGAAAGTTTTGTAAGTGCAAAAACACGCGGAAATATAATTGAGAAGATGGGGAAAACGTCTATTGAGAATGAAAATGAATAAAAACGAAAAAATGATGCAAACGAAGAAATGGAAAAATTTTCATTGGAATGAAGAAACGTTTCATAGTGGAACAACTTGAGCGAATTTCGTGATGAAAGGACGTTCCGTTGGTGGAAAAAACGTGAGAAACACGAAAATGGTGGAAATTTTGAAAAACCCCTCGGGGGAGGAGGATAAACGTGAGACGGACGAAATTTTAAGACAGCGTTGAGAAAATTGTTCTTGAGCACTGGTCCAAATTTGGAAAGAATCGGACCTGTGGTCGTGGAGATATTCAGGTTGGAAAACGTGGCAGAAACAGGTGGGGACGGCGAAAGCGCGACTTGAAATTTGGAGCAGTCCACCACCCATTCTCATGGGAGGAGGACTGTCTTTTAGGAGCTAGATCTTTTTGAGGTCATTGACCACAAAAAGTTCTAGCTGTCAAACGAAAATGTGAGTGTCAGTGATGGAAAAAACTCAAGTTATTCTGCTATGAAAAACCATGCCAAGCAAGAGGTGAGTAGTGAAGTTGGTGTTTAATGAGAGTTCATTCGATAGGTTAGCAGAAATCTGGATGAGTCACGGTACTGTTGATGTTGTCACTGAAGACTGATTGCCGTGTTCCTATTACATTTATTATGTTATCGTGGTTGAGTCGTTCTGGAGTTTCAACAGTCTGCTCTATTTTATCAATGATAGCTAGACGAGTTGCATCTCTGAGTCTTAAGTTTTTGATTGATTGCGCTGGTTTGAACTTCATCCATTGTGTGCGGGGTATGTGCCATGCTTCATGACATAGTTCTATCACTCTTTCCAATTTTCTTTCGTTCCATTTTAGTCTATGTCCTTTCCATTGTTGAGCACAGATTTCATTGTTTCAGAGATCTCCAGATCCTGGCTCAGGTCGACTACCATTCGTTGGCGTTGGTCACGTTCCTCTATGTAGTTTGTTAGTGGTGGCAGCGGTGGTGGCGATGATGACGGTGGTGACGGCGTTGGGTTATTGAGTGGCGTGGTTTGTCCTTGTTGTGTTGTACAATTTTGGGCTGATGTCCCATTTTCTTGCATTTAAAACATGGAACAAATCTCTCTTGTCCATTGTATCTGGTGACTAGGCGGTAATCGAAATCGTCTATGAGTAGATTCTCCGGGATTGGATTGTTATCCGAAATCTCGGTCATCTCTGCAATTCGGATGTGGGTCTGATGATTCATTGTTTGGCCGTCCATCTGCTGGTACGATAGTACTGGAGTCCTGACTGATACGACTTTACCGTAGTTTCCGCGTGCGTCAAAAATAACGGCGTTCGGCATGCCGGGCGGACGGTACAGAACAGACACTTTTTTAATTTTGGGTTTGTCCTCGTTGATGGAATAAGTAGTTGGATCTCCGGGAAATCTTATATAGGTTTCCAGGGCCTTTTCATAATCCTGTTGAAATTTAAAGGAGAAAATGAAGCATTTCCGTCTGCTATCATAGTATAGGTGGCTGATTTTCGATGTTAATCCGGCTGTGTCGAGGGCCTTTTGTATGTCTAGCATACGGTATTGTGGATGAACTTGTAGGTGTGCAGTGTGTGGCCAGCACTATGACATAAACTTGTGAAGACTCAGTTCGGTAGATAAGTCGACGCAATCGGTTGAATAGAAATGAAATAAACGACGTAGACAGGTGTAGGTGGATAAATATGTACAAGAGAATTGATGAAGGAACTATGTACAAAATCTCCGCCAGAGGCAAAAGGTGACGATATTTCCACGGCTCTCTTTTAAGTCAGAGCCAGGACTATGATGACGTAGCAGTAATTGCTGAATCTCAGTAGCTTTTCCACGAGGTAATCTCCAGATTGAAATGTATAATTCTCGAGATATTAAGCTCTCATGTAATTTCTACTGTCATTAACTTTTCTCTTTTGTCTTCCTATCGTAACGATAATAATGGACTTGATCTTAGCCAAGCTCACCAAGTTGGGCACATGGATTACTAAAATATTCTCGCCCGGTCCTGTTATATACATCTACGCCCTAACCTCCATGGTACAATTAGGAACGTTGCTTCTTAACTACGATCGTCCAGCGTGGGATTAATTTGTGTTCCGAAACACGCCTCGAGTTGGAATGAATGTTTCCTTGCATACATGTGTGAGGCAGAAATTTTCAACTATGACTGGTTACAAATAGGCCTCTTTTGAACAGTTTCCATTTTTAATCCTGTAGTGATAGAATGTGCTACTATAAATCCTTTGATTTAGATTCAAGCATAATGCCCCAGTGGAGGTTATGGAATTACACATAATGCGCCATTACCCCAAAGAGGAACTTTTTAAGCGGAATACCTTTGCGCACTCGGCCTTTTGCGGTACTTATCGGGCCACATTTTTGTGCCCGCACCGTTCTCAAAGGACATCATTGTAGTCGGTGACGTGCGCTGGATAAAATTGTTGAAAATCAGAACGTCTTGGGTCAAATCAGTTTTTTGGTCGTCTTAAGATTTTTTTTTACTGTTTTAGTTATTTCAGCGTTCAAACATTCATAAGTTCAGCAAGGAAAAATACAAACTCTAGTCATATTACTAGATACTCTGATCGCCTGCTTCACTCACATGAACGTTTTCAAAAACCTACAAGGTATTCTGATTTCTGGATAAATTGCATGCTCTATTTACCGTAGAGGGTCCTGAGAAGTTTCTTGGAATGAAGATTAAAAAAAAAAATAAATGGACAGACCAGTTTTGGTGGTGCACTAATTAGCTCAAAATAAAGAGGTCTCTACTCGGTCATTATTGATGTGATATGGTGAAGGTTCACAGTGGGCTTGCTCAGACTTGCCCATTCCAAGTTAATTGAGAGTGTTGATGCAACGGCAAGCATGAAGCCTAGACTGCAAACCAAGTGTGTATGGAAACATGTACGGGGATCGTCACTAAAACCGAAACGTTTGCATTTGCTACACAAAAAGAAGGCGTCTCTTCAACAAAGAATTGGTCTTAATAAATGTGCATTCGCACGAAACACACTGCGACAGTAAAATCACAACAATAAAGACAACACAGGAAACTATTCTACGCGTTTGGCTGTTCACGGAGCTCCTCTTCAAGGCTCTTCCCGTTTGATATGCGCACTCTGCACTTCGTACGTATTTCTTTTAGCCTCTGTTGCAAGTGCGGGAACATCTCTTGAAATCTGCTTAATGCGAACACAGGTCGAGGTTCATTCGCCACCAAGTTCCAGACATCCATGCGCGTGTCTGGACAGGAAAAGTTGTCTCCCAGTCTGGTTTTTCGTCCGCGATACGACAGGAAACCTTGTGAAGTTGCCTTGCCATCCATATCCCTGCGCAAAACTCCGTATACAGTGTGCATATATCGTTTTGAATTCATGTCTTCATTTCGAAATCTCACCGAGGAACACTCTAAAAAATACAAAGAATAATACAATTAGTAATCATATGAGTAGAACAAGAATGGTTAGAAGCATTTGAGACAACATTAATATGTCCTGCTCAAATAAAATACTGATAGCGCTGTTAATCAGCAGACGTAGCAATTTTAGCAGAAAATGAATGCGAATGAATTACAAGAATTAAAATGGAGAAAACAAAACACAAGTATAAAGGGAATAGATCTGATAAAACCGTTACAATTCAAGCTTTTGAGATTATTGATGCAAAGTAACAGTATTGCAGCTAAGACTCTAAATCTGAAGTATTTTGACAAAGGAAAAACCAAACGACACAAATCTTTCGATCTTGATGCTCAGTTCTTTACTTTCGTGATACACCCAAAATTCAGATCCCGGGCAGCCCCTTGATAGTATCAATTCGCCTAAAAGCTTGTTGAATAGAACTAATTTTACTCAAATATTTATAGACGCCTAGGGGATTCTGGCTCCTTTAAAGGATGTTTTCTCTTAGTGTTTGCTGACACAAAATATACATCAGGA